>OW203770.1:2618970-2857010 GCA_934045905.1 Leuctra nigra
ACGTTATGTAATTTATGAATTTTTTTGGTATAAAATGTTAATTAATAGCAATTAATTACACGGCGAGAAGGTTCAAAGTATAATGCTGTAGTAGGTATGTTGATGTACCCACAAAACTATAGGTACCTACCAATCACAAACACAACTGTTCTGTATTTATTGCTTGTAAGACAATGCTATGTTTCTTTGCGTACTTATATTTAAATTTAAAATATTTTACAGAATGTTCAATATTTAATTTGAAAGTTTTGTCCCAATTTTTCTAGGCATTTCTGAACTACGTAGTATGTGAGTGGCATAAGCTTAAGAATAGAAAAATGTCTTTAAAAAAACGATGCGCCAAGTCCTTTTTTTAAGTATTTCTCGGGGGTTGATATTTTTATTTCAATGGTACGATTAAAATTTGGAAAATTCGTTGACTTGGCTCCTTTTTTGATATCACTCCTTTTCAGTGCTGAATTTTTAGATTTCTTCTATTTTTTTTTATAGTTAAAGAGACTTGGCTGGTATTTTTACACGGAGTGTTTTTTCTTGGATATCACATCTTTTGTTAGTTTATTCATACAGCTTGTAGCACATGTCCGAGCAGGGACTAATTTCTTTAAAAAAATACGCCTCAACCGATTTGGTTACTATGAAAAGTTGCGTTTGGTATAAGATGAAAATGATTATCCAAGAAGAATAGCTTAAGTTTCGTTATAATCGATCCAGCCGTTTTCGATACATGACGTCACTTCCGGTTTTGAAATAGCGGCCGAATTCCGGTATAGGTAATAAGAAAACAATCTAGTTTTATCTAGTTGATACCTTAATGAACGACCATCTGAATTCCTAATCCCTATATTTCCGTAAAATCGGTCATGCCGTTTGTAATATATGACGTCACTTCCGGTTTCATTTAGTGGTTCCTGCCGCCATTTCCGGTACCATTAATTTATTTATTCATTTTTCACAATTGATTTTTCAAATAAATAGCAGAATGAATACGCAGGAGCTAGTTCAGTTGCAATCGGTACAGGCGTTTTAGATATATGACGTCACTTCCGGTTTCAGGAATGGCGGCCGAGAACACTGCTACCTTGAATATATAAATTGTATTGTCTATGTTACAATGTAAGTTAATTATGTACGTATTTTAAGTATAATTTGTTGACATAAGTTAAATATTGCGTATTTATGACGTCACTTCCGGTTTAGAAAATAAGAAAAAAATATTTTTTTTATTGATACTTCATATAGATGACCATCTAAATCGAATGGCGCTAATTTCGTTCTAATCGGTCCAGACGTTTTTGAGTTATGACGTCACTTCCGGTTTCAAAATGGCGGCTTCCGGTTGGTTTTATAAAAAGGCACCTCAGACGCCAAAAGTGCACATGTGGTAAAAATTTCAGGTCGATCGGTTCAGCCGTTTAGGCTGTGGCGGTGATAGCGACGTTTCGTGATATCATCAGAATCATCATCATCTTCAGAATCAGAAAATGGTGTAATTTCACTGTTTTCTCGGTCCTCTAGCGCGCAAATGGCATAACCTATTGTTCCCAAATTTGGTATATGTTGTGGGGTGGGCCATAGCTCGAAATTAAGATATTTCGCAACAATGTGAGATTTACCAATTTTGAGATCCAGTAGGCCGAAAATGCCATGTTGTTGCTTACAGTAAAAGTGTTTGGTCTGCTCCTCAGTTTATTAGGCATTTACGGTATGTTGAGTGACTGTGAGTGTATAGTACGACTTGGCTGGGTGGAGCGACCGCTCCACTAGATTAATGGATATATAGTCAGAGTCGTTACATTTTATTTTACAACGGGACTGGAACCGGAACCTATATTTACTTTTTAGGTGGAACCGGAACCCTTAATATTAAATATTATTAAAGGTTCCACAACGGTTCCATAAGGGTTCTTAAAATAATTCATTACATTGAATTATTACTTCGTTGCCTTTAAAAACTGAAATTATTTACTACCATTTACAGTTTTTCAAATACATTATCACCTATAGTCAAAATAATGTTATACATTTCTGTGCACATAAGTTCCCAAAATTCGATTTAAAAAAATGATTTGAATTATTGTCTGAATTTGATGGAACCGATTGGAACCCTTATGGAACCAAAATGGAACCGGAACCGGAACCTTTACTTATTTGGGTCCCAGTCCCTGTTTTTAACTCACTTAAAAAAAGTAAAGTAAAAGTAAAAACGTCTTTATTTGATACGGCGAGATTAAGCACAGACGGCTTTTCTTCCACCTAACACGTAACTTGGAATGTTCACACATTCTGTAATCGTCTTACCTCTGTTATCGAGGGTCGGGTCAAGCTGCCGGCGCTGTCCTGGGCTCGAACCCAGGCCACGAGGATCACCGCTAATGCAAGAACCTTGCTCACGAACATGCTGAGTTCGAATGACAACGGAACTTAACACAGACGCTTATGTATTCATGCGGGTGGAGGGGGGCACTAGGGGGGGACCGGGTTCGATTTCATATGCCGACTTGACTTACTCTGTGGAGGGGCGAATACTGGGATGGTCCCCAAATAATAGGCCATCGATGAAAATCAACTAGCTGATGAGTTGTATCATAAAATATTTTATAAATAAATGTTCATACTCATTTAATAACGTAATAAACGTATATGTGATGTGATGCGATCTGTAAAAAGGGATCTGTGGGTGAAGGATAGTGATTTCCAGTTGGATAGAGGAAAAAAATTTAAATAAATCATAAAAAAAATATTAAATTCCGATAATAAATAAAAAAAAAAAATGATATTTTTAAATTTTATTATTCAAAAACTTACAAAACAGGAAAATTTTGTTTAAAGTAAAAATTTTTTTTTTAATAAAAAAAAAATAGATTTTTTTTTTTAGTATTTGTATTTACAGATATTGAAGAAAACACGACTAGGTAGCAGAAAAAGCCATAATCCGAAAATCGATATAATAGCCATTTTAACACATAATTGCATTTTGCAGCAAACTAACTCTTTCACCCACAGGACCCTTTTCACAGATCGCATCACATATGATAATGTATAATATGTAATAATGAAATGAATATAGCTCGTATTTAAATTTAATTTTAATCGGCCTCCATACATTTACATCATGATTTTATTTATTCATTTAATTTGCAACTAGTGACCATTGAATATTCATTTGTTCCGCTGTTGGTATCGTTGACCGAGCAAGACCGGACGATAAGAAAGGCGCGGTACTAGGCCCAAAAATGTGGGTGGGCAGACGAAATTGTGGGAAAACACGACCCGTGGGGGGTTTGGGGGGCAAGACCCCCCAACCGCTCCACGGAGATTTTTTTGAAAATGGAACGTCCTAGAAGCGTTTTGAGTGTTTTGGGAATATATTTTCTAGCATCTGAAACTAAATTTGGATTCATCAGCCACCTAATCTAGTTTAGGGAGGAGTACCTAACATTGGTTGAACTTGAAAATATAATTTGTAGTTTTTAGCCATAACTACTATACATAATTTTGTTATAAATTGATTTTTTAATCCAGAATTATACTAATTATAAGCAGGAAGAGAAAATTCCGGGTGGGCCACGGCCCACCCAGCCACCCCCTAGAACCGCGCCTGCGATAAGATGACCTTGAGGTCATAGGTCACGACCAGCGAAAATAATTTCAAGAGGCCCGGGTGAGGTACAAAGTGTGTTCTTGAGTTCGGTTTTTACACTAAAAGAATAGGGAATACACTTATCAATAAGATTTCAGAATAATAGTAATTTTATTCAAGTTGAGATGTTGCTGAACACAGATTTGGTATTATTTTTGTTGTGAGACGAATAGTTTTCGAGAAATTCAGTAACAAAGTTTGATAATTTTCTTACAATTTTAAAACAGGAAAATTGACAATGACATCACAATCCTCTATATTGCCATGGCAACAAAGAAATCACGATGTCAACACATTGTTGGAGACTTGGAAATGACATCACAATCCTGATTCTAGTTGCCTGCCGTTTTCCCGCCAAAATATCCCATGACATTTGAATTTGATTTTTATGAATGAAAATTTTAAATTTCGCTATTGATTATGTGTGTTTGTCAATGTTAATTGTGTTGATATTTACAAATTAACAAGAATAAAATTTCACGTGACTTCTCTATTATGAAAAAAATCGACGATTTTTTTTTGTCTGGGGCTTAACGTCGCACTGTTCTGCAGCGAGGCTAATGGTGACGGATGAATGATTATGATGATGATTAGGAGATGATGGTGAAGAGAAGGTAATAATGGAAGGTGGGAAGGAGGCGGTCGTGGCCTATTAGTAGGGTACCTTCCTAGCATTTCGACTGAGGGAAAACCACGAAAAAAACCCAGTCAGGAAGGACGGCCGTGGGAATCGAACCCGGGCCTCCGGAATACAAGTTCAGAGCGTTACCACTCAGCCAACCTGTTCCGTTGAAAAATCGTTATCGTTATCGTTAAATCGATTAGTATCGCTGACATAGGAACAATTAGTTATGTCTCATAGAAATTATATTTCAAAATAATTGTTATTATATTGGTAGTTTAGATGTGCCTGAACTCAGAGAAACTATATTTTTATTGTTGTGGGATGAATAGTTACTTATTATAATTATTGTATGGGCTTATGATAAATAATTATTCAAGTAATTGATATGGAAAGATTGCTCGAAATCTCCGAATTTTAAAAACATATCAAAGACTTTTTTTAACATCGGCATTGACGTCATGGGGCTCAGCATTGCCATGGCAACAAAGTAATCACCATGGTAACACATTGTAGTGGACTTGGAAATGACATCACCGGCTCACATACGTCACACATAGATTTTCCCGCCAAAATATCACATGCGATTTAATTTTGATTGTTTTTGAATGAAATTGTTAACTTTTTGCAATTAAGTGTATTTGTAATTACTGTTTGTGTTGATATTTACACATTTACAATTAAAATATGTAAACTACTTACTGACATGTCTGTGATTCATCATCGACCAGTTTCAGGCACTTTTTTGGATACGTTTGGCGACAAAATGGGTTACAAAATGATTTGAAATTTTAATCGTGATTAGATAAAAGACGACCTTAGGGTTATCGCTAGGTAAATTTTAAATTTTTTGCTTCATTAATTAGTAATAATTAGTTGATTTTTGGTGAAAAATTGTATATCATATTTTTGTCTCAATATGTGGCGTAGGGAAGTCTCATGAAATTTTATTCTAGTAAATTTCTATAAATAAACACAAATAATAATGACAAATATACTTATTACCTGTAAAATCTTAAATTTTCATTCATAAAAATCGAGTTCAAATATCATATGATTTTTGGCGGGAAAAACGGCCTTTAACAAGAATCAGAACTGTGATGTCATTTCCAAGTCTTGAACATTGTGTTGACATGGGGATTCCCTTGTTGCCATGGCAATATAGCAAACTGTGATGTCATTGCCAATTTTCCTGTTTTTAAATGAGAGGAGATCTATCAAACTTTGTAAATTAATTACATGAGAACTATTCGTCCAAGAACAAAAATAATACCACATCTGTGTTCAGCAACATCTCAACTTTCATAAAATAAATATTATTCTGAATTCTAATCTTCACGAGACTTCCCTATTGATAACCCCAAGTTTGTCTTTCATCTAATCATGATTAAAATTTCTGATCAATTGTTTAGCGGGTTTGGTCTCCAATCGTATCGGAAGTATCATAGTTTGAGCGGTTTGTTGAATAACCGGCGCCTAATTAACAAGGCACGAAGCAAAAATTAAAAAAGTGATACTTATATATAATCAGACTGATCATCTGAACATCCTATCAAAGTTACACCCACTTATGAAACAATTTTTCTCTCTTAATTCTAAAACGGCCTATTCGAGAAAATAAGGAACACGACTGACCTCTGGTGGATTCTTTGGTACTAGACATAAGGGGTAACAAGTAAGTACAGTAAGGGTAACACAAGAACAGGCTTTCGAAACACTTTAGCTGTATGAGTAAAGGGTTTCATATGATCTGGAATCATTGGTAGAAATTTAATTTATTTTTCCTGATAGGTATATTAAAAAACTTGAATGTCTTTTAAAAGGCTCATCTGAAATACCAACTTATAAATAAGTACAATATTTGGGGTGTTTTATTTTTTATAAAATCTTTATTTACCTACACAGTACAAAAATGGTTTATAAATTTGTCGTACAGAAAAAATTAAAGATTTGAAATGCATAGAAACCAATGAAGTATAGCTTTTTGTCATTGTTAGAAACTAATAAAAATCATAGTCTTCTACTTCCAAACATATATTATTATATTGCAAAAATTATTTACAAAATGTAAACATTAGTGCTATATTTTCTGTTACATAGGGCATGTGCAAAGCGAAACAGCCAGCAGATAGCAGCACAATTAATTTTGTGGGAAAAATCAAGGTATTAAGATTAGCTGGCTGTTTGTCAGTCAACTAGGTGGCGGTAACTTTCATTCAAATTTGAAAAATGATTACTTATGATCTTGTGATTAATGATTACCTATACCATAGAGATATATTACAGAGAGGGGCAACTACTGGTTAATGCTTGACTAATTTTGAAAGATCCTTTTTCTCCATATCGGAGATATTTAATAAATCACTGCCACGGAAATGGAAAATTATTTCGGAAGGCAGTTAATTTTTTTTTGAGCTGTTAAACTTAGTTCTAGAAACAAGTTTTTAACTTGCATAAGAAGACTATTACAATATGAAACATTAAATGATTATTTACTAGGCGTGGAATTACTTTTGAACGACAATTTTTAACTACACAGGTGTGAACCATTATGAGTAATTGAGTAATATATGTTTAGGTTATGTTTTGAGAAAAATCAGCTGTCAGGAAACCAAAGAAACTGAAACTCTTAGTCCAAAGAATTTCAGAATAAAGATGAAACACTTTCCCACAAAACGCTCTTGACGGCGGATAACTTATATCGTCCTATTTTTGATATGCCCTAAATTCATGCTTTGCACGTGACGTCATCTCATTGTTGCGCGGCCATCTTGGTGATACATGTCAGAACGGCTGTCAATTTGTTTTTCAGTATTTTTTTGATATTATTTATGGTTTACCTGTGCAATTGCAGGCTGCAGAAGAAGTTCTTATAGGTATAAAACGACTCATTTACAAACTATCTTCGACTAACCGATAATAATTAGTTTAAATCGACTAGACAACTATCACCAATATGGCCGAAAATATACTTTTTTACATTGTTGATGTAAAACAAAAGACGCTCGTGCAAAGCATGAATAGCAAAAAGGGGATATAGGAGAAACACAAGTCTCTAGGAGGCGCTGGTTCAACAACGGAGCTGCTCGCATGCGTACGGTAGCTCGTAATTGTATTGGGCACGGATGTCGGCAAGACTTCCATTCACAGTGAACAAGGCCACGTGGTCCCCCAGAGATCCGTGCTCGGGCCGGTCACTGTCCCAGCGAGTGAACCCCGTCTCTGACAAAAGCCCACCTGTAGGACAAAACAATAATCACTCCATCGAACCACTTCCAATGTCCAGGCCAAATACAATATAAAGCCTAATGGGAATTAACTAGGAAAACGCTCGGTGTAACGCGTTGATGAGCGAGCACCGACACGCACGACATCGCCAATCATAGCACGATCCATTCAATCAAAGATAACTAACTATACATTATTTATTACCAATTTTCCCTGCAACTTTTCATAAACACTCTGGATCAATTAAATAGCATATTATTGTACTGATATTTTTCCATCAATCTCTTTGGACAGATATTCAAACACTTAAAACAGCAATAAGTCTGTAAATTCTTGACCGATTGGGCTGGAAATGTGTAAAATATGATGCTATCTAGTCAAAACGTCGTTTTCATAACTGTGAAACACAATCCATATCGTAAAATAAATTATTTTAGATAAGGTATACCTATACCTATGTATATGAAATACCTACATTACATTTTGACTACATTATGTATTGCAATATGATCAACTAAGAAAAGAATCTGTCTTACTTGATATTGAGAATAGCCATCTATAAACTTTGCTTTGCTACATAGAGCAACCCAGAATGCAGTGGAATTTCTGTTTTGAAATGTCATTTCTGACAGTTATTAAAACTGTCAATAAGTGCATCTATGTTCTTGACTGGTAGGGCTGAAAATTTGTAAAACTAGGAAAACGCTCAGTGTAACGCGTTGATGAGCGAGCACGGGTACGTGCAAATTCTCGAACCGGAAATGCGTACACAACGCACAGAAAACATATACATCCATATGGAATTGATTATGATATCAACTTAAAAGTGTATGCTTTTCATCGAAACTTTAAAATAGCATCTAAGCACCTGGTTCATAAAGCAAATCAGAATCAATTTTCAATTGGCACTGGAAAACATTCATTTCGATACTTCATTACTGACAGATATTAAAAATGTAAATAACTTCATACGTTCTTAACTGATTGGGATGAAATTTTGTAAAATAAGAGACAATATTGGTCTTAATGATCATGCAAAATATGAGTTTGATCAGAATTATCGAAGACCGTTTTCATTTTTCAGCCTATCAGGAGATATTTATTTAAATTTTAACCAATGAATCTGAGTAACGCGTTGATGAGCGAGCACGGATACGCGCAACACCTCGAACCGAAATTCTGTCTATCGAAAATGTCATTAAAAGCCAATAATTCTAAAATTTCGCCACAGATTTGTATAGAAATCTCAAAACATTCCTAAAATATTGGTCCAAATAACCATGCAAAGCTTTAAGTTGATCAATTGAACCTTTATGATTGAACTGTTCCGTGTTAATTTTCAAAAATCACAGGATCTCCTTCAAAAAATATACCTGAGACCACTCATATGATATAAGTGTGTCTACACAATATCAGATCGACTGTTGAACGGTCATTATCAGTTTCATTTGCGTTTGAAAGTTTCTGCTCTAACTACCTTGCCTTGAACTGAAGAGTCGAAGTCGCCGTGAATTTGACAGCCAACACGCTAATAGTCCGTAAAATGTCAATAACGTTTGGATTTAAACACAGATTAGTATGAAAATTGTCAAAAATGCAGATAATGTTGGACCCAACCATCATGCGAAGTTATAAGTTGATCGTTCAATCGGTTATAGTTTAAATTTCTAAAAACACAGGAAAGATGGTTTTAAATTTTAACCAATGGGAGGATTTGGCTGAAACTTTGTTTGATTGGGTACAATGTTGGGGGTAATGACTTGTCAAAATTTCAATTTGATCAAAACAACCAATCGAAAGTTAATTTTTTTTAAATTTGAACCAATCAATGGATTTCAAAAAAATTAGGGTCTGCAACAATCAGAAATGTTACGTACATGTGTGCAAAATTTCAGCTCGATCGAAGAAAAACTCTGACCTGTATATCGTCAGTAACAGAAAAAAAAAAAAAAAAAACAAAAAAAAAAACAGAGGTCCGTGCCAAAAGAGCCAAATGGAGACGCTCGCTTCGCTCGCTCAATAAGAGACAATGTTGGTCTGAACGACCATGCAAAATATGAGTTTGATTGATCAGATTAATCGAAGACCATTTGATAGGTCAAATGGTGGTGTGGCTATAGGCCGTTTTAAATTAAGTATACAAATGAAAAATATTGGTGCCAATCCTTGCTAAGTTTTAAGTTGCCAATCCTTGCTAAGTTTTAAGTTGATCGATTAAACCTTTATGATTGAACGGTTCCTTGTTAATTTTCAAAAATCACAGGATCTCGTTCAAAAAATATATCTGGGACCACCCATATGATATGATATGTAGTGTGTGTACACAATATCAGATCAATCTGTTGAACGGTCATTATTAGTTTCATATCGTTTAAAACTTTCTGCTCTAACTACCTTGCCTTGTAGATTCGAAGTCGCCGTGAATTTGACAGCCAACACGCAAAAAGTCCCTAAAATGACAAAAACTTTTGAAAATAACGACAGATTAGAGTGAAAATTGGCAAAAATACCTTAAATGTTGGTACCAATGACCATGCGAAGTTTTTAGTTAGTCGGTCAATCGGTTCCAGTTTAAATTTCAAAAATCACAGGAAAAATGGTTTCAAATTTGAACCAATTGGAGGATTTGGCTGAAATTTTTTTTTTATTGGGTACAATGTTGGTTGCAATGACTTTGCTAAATTTCAAATTGATCGAACCAACCAATCGAAAGATAATTTTTATAAAATTTGAACCAATCACAGGATATCGTTCAGAAAAGATCCCAGGGATCGCATAGAATACGTTAGTATGTGTACAAAATTTCAGATCGATTGGTTTTGCGGTTTGACCTGGGCAGTGCAGGCAAAAAAAAAAAAAAAACACACAGAGAAAGTGCCATAAGAGTACCGTGGTGACGCTCGCTACGCTCGCTCAACAATAATGGCCATAAAGTTACTCTATAAAAAATAATGGATCGTGCATTTATCACGTAAATTTCATTTTAGTTACACTAATACCTTGTTCACACTATGATTTTCAACTGCAGTTGAAGTCGCTTTGGTCAACTGCAGTTGAGATCTCGACTGCCTTTCCAGAACTTAATTGAGATTTCAACTGCAGTTGAACTCGATCGCGTTCATTTCACACTGATTTACAACTGCGATAGAGATTTCAACTGCAGTTGAAAGTCATAGTGGAAACATATTTCAGACGGCCGCCTGAGTCGATATGCAGAATATGCATAAGATTTTTAATGCCGTTAAGGTGCTGCAAGCGCGAGCAATTTTTCTGCTTTTTGTAGACACTTTTTGCGATACGATTGGAGACGAAATGGGTAGACCAAATTATTTGAAATTTTAATCGTGATTAGATAAAAGACAAACTTAGGGTTATCCCTTGGTACATTTTTAATTTTTTGTTTCGTTAATTAGTAATAATTAGTGGATTTTTGGTGAAAATTTAGCTATTTTCTCGTCTCCCTGGGCGCCGTATAAAATTAAATTTCAAAAATGTGCCAAGGGATAACCCTAAGTTTGTCTTTCATCTAATCATGATTAAAATTTGAGATCAATTGGTTCACGGGTTTGGTCTCCAATCGTATCGCAAATTTCATCGTTTTGCGCGGTTTTGTTGAATAACCGGCGCCTAATTAACGATGCAATAAGCAAAAATTAAAAAGTGCTACTAATATTCAATCAGACTGATCATGTGAACATCCTATCAAAGTTCCACTCACTTATGAAACAATTTTTCTCCCTCAATTTTCTAAAACGGCCGAGCGCTAGTATCACCTTAAAGTACAATATTTCAAATTAACAACATAAATGTTGGTAAAACACACTATTTTCACACTAAAAAAAGTACATTTTCATTCATAAATATGTAATTTAAATTCAGTTGACTTTTTGAAAACAGGACTCCTCACATCTCCCGAGTGATGATGTAATATTTTATTGTAACCATGGAAACATCCTTCTTGGTTGATAAAAATAACATCACTTGATGTCCACTAAATTTAAATGTTATATTTATAAATTAATTTACATATTTGAGTGTGAAAATAGTGTGTTTTACCAAAAATATTTTGTTATTTTGAAATATAGTCTTTAGCAAATTTGTGCATTTTCCCTATTAGAGCCGTTTTCATGATATAACATCAATTCCTCTCAAAATATGGTTGTGCACGATGTCACTTGAGGGGCCCGATCCATTGATAAACACACATGGACTCACCCAAGACGGTGTGAAACTCGTTCTCAGTCGTGTTCGACTCAATCACTCCGACCCACAAGCTCCACGGATCGCTGTCACGTGTCACATTCCCCTTGTGTTGCTCGTGCAGCCGCACCATCGCGTCGGCCTCCTGCTGGGAGTTCAGGACCACAAGATGGCCGCCTTCGTCCTCGCACGCCTGCTTGGCGGTCGGCCATGTTGTTGCGGTGTGGTGGTAGTGGTAGCAGCCCAACCCGGGTATGCGCGTGTACCCGGGTAGCGGCGGAGCAGCGGTGGTCGTCGTTGTGGGGGGCGTTGTGGGGGGCGGCAGTGCGGGCTGGAAGAATGACAACGATTACGATATAATAGTTTATTGTGTTGTATACATTATTAGTTTTAATTTTTATAAAATTAATACTTGGCCTCTTTAAACAATAGAGGAAATTACTGTCAAAGTGAGTTATCTATAGAGGTAGGCACAGGTAAAAAATCAATTTCCTTTTTGGGTTGAAGATATACAGCCTCATGCTCAAAAGAATTTCCAGACGTACCGACGCAA
The DNA here is from genome assembly GCA_934045905.1 of Leuctra nigra. Classification (NCBI taxonomy): domain Eukaryota; kingdom Metazoa; phylum Arthropoda; class Insecta; order Plecoptera; family Leuctridae; genus Leuctra; species Leuctra nigra. The sequence continues at coordinate 2,631,214 of OW203770.1, forward strand.
GTGGCCCAGAGTCTACTGGATTCGGTCCATAAGATTATTAGCTCACGAAGCAGATTTGTGTATGCTATGAATACAGGGCTATTCGACACTAAAAGTTGCAAAACGCCACCTAGCGGAAAAAGTTAACATCTATACCACGAGTACTTGTGCACATGCGCACAGGGCGCGTTCAGGCAAGTCACTTAGATGTCAATCGTAACGAGTTCAGTAAAAGTTATAATTACATCGCGAAATAACAGAAATTGATGCTTACCTTAGTGTCAACAATCAAATACAATCGACACATGTCATTACAGCACACATTCATTCAAATTCTTGTGAAAACGAGTTGTCTATTCACCAAAAATCACCATTTGACAGATGCAAATTGTTTATCTCACGGCATTCTGAACACACATTTTTCTTGACACTTCGTTCAAACAATTGCAATCTGTCAAATGCTGCTTTTGGTGAATAGGCAACTCGTTTTCACAAGAATTTGAATGAATGTGTGCTGTAATGAAATATGCCAATTGTATTTGATTGTTGACACTGAGGTAAGCATCAATTTCTGTTATTTCGCGATGTATTTATAACTTTTTACTGGACTCGTTACGATTGACATCTAAGTGACTTGTATGTAAAAGTACGCACGCGCTGGGATTGTACTCGCGGGAGCGTCCATCTTATATTTACTAGCGCACTCTCTAGGTACTTTTAGTGTCGAATTAAATATTGTGCAATTTTTTGAGATTGGCAATTCACAAAAAGAAATAAAAAAAATGAGGCAGATCAATATTTTTGCTTCAATGATCATGTTGATTGCTATTACGTATGAGATACAGACATACCAGACGAAGGGCTAGGTCGATTTGCTAAATCCAGTTACCTAAGGTGCTGCAAGCGCGAGCGATTTTGTTGCTTTTTGCAAACACTTTTTTGGATACGATTGGAGACAAAATGGGTGGAAGAAATTATTTTAAACAATAATCATGATTAGATAAAAGACAAACTTAAGAGGGCTTGGTAGTGAGTTTGACCTTGAAGAGTTTTTTAATCGATTTTTATCAATATCTTTTTCCAGTGTAATTGTTAACAAAATAGGGCTATGGACGTGAATTCAGAACAGTTCAATGAAAACAATTCCATAGCTTGTAATTGTTTATTAGATATACTTTGTCCTACAGGTGTTTAGAACCCGAAAATTTAGTAATTTTCGGGTTCTAAACACCTGTTGGACACAATAAAACTAATAGCTTATTCCAAACTATGAAATTATTTTCATTGAACTGTTCTGAATTCACGTCTATAGCCCTATTTTGTTAACAATTACACTGGAAAAAGATATTGATAAAAATCGATTAAAAAACTCTTCAAGGTCAAACTCACTACCAAGCCCTCTTAAAGTATCACTTAGTACATTTTATTGTTTGAGATTCGTCAATTAGTAATAATTAGTTAAATTTTGGTGAAAAAATTGCTATTTTCTTGTCTCGCTGGGTGCTGTAAAAAATATTTAATATGTGCCAAATGAAAACCCTAAGTTTATCTTTTCTCTAATAATTATTAAAATTTGAGATCAATTGGTTAACGGGTTTGGTCTCCATAACATATCGGAAATTTCATAGTTTTGCGCGGTTTTGTTGAATAACCGGTGCCTATTTATCAAGGCACAAAACAAAAATAAAAAAATGCTACTAAATACAATCAGACTGATCATGTGAACATCCTATCAAAGTTACACCCACTTACGAAACAATTTTACTCTCTTAATTTGCTCCATAACCACCTTGAATTACCTTGAATTAAAATTATCTCGGCAGTCCCCCCCCCCCATACACCCTGATTCCACCGTAATTATTCAAATTATTAGAAATGTCCGCCCCCTCCCTAATCCTGCGTACGCCCTTGGTCGTCCCTATACTAATCTGTATCTGACATACCCTGAAATTTTGCAATACCTTCATCTCAGAATCGTTGCTGCTCTGAGCGTGTAAGAACCAGCTAATTCGTCTTACCTGCACCACACAGTGACACGTCATGTCTGGCGACATGGTCACTGACATTGTGACATCACCTCGAACCAGGTACACGGCGAATAACAATGCTAGACACTTGATGATGAACATGGCGCTGCTATGAATGTGGCAGGACTGAACTTCACTAGCTTGTATATGAGTGGGTGGTGGAGGAGGGGGAAGGAGGGGATATCGCCTATGACAGTCCGGGGTTTGATTACCTCACTTTGTTATTTCCCTTAGTCAAGAGGCAAATGCTGAGAAGGTTTCCCACTGATGGGGCGATGCCAAGCTGGGACAACAGGATCGGCCACTTTGGCGCTAGCGTCGAGGTTGTGCTTTTCAAATCAACGTATTTCTTACCCCACAGTCCGTATTTTCATGTTATATTATAAGAATTAATGTTAATATTTGGTTATTTACCGAAAGAGTGGATAATTTGATAATAATGGAAAATTTAGTGAATCTCTCACTTAGGGATGGTGTTTTGGAGGTAACCTGCGAAATAAAAACGCGCACCCCGACTGGGAATCGAACCCAGATCCTTCGGGTTTCCGGCCCTATGCTTTAACCATTAAGCTATCAGGACGCATTCTTAATCAGCAGGTTGGGTTGCCATACAACTCTTGCGAGTCCGAGTATCTGACCTATACATATAGTGGATAATTATTAGAAATGATAGTGTAATAATGATATTTTGATCATATAATGACAGCTCACAGAATTATTTTTGTTTCCAGTGCTCTCTTGAACTAACTCACTGCTTAATGGAATTTTGTAACTAATTGAGAGGGTGTCGCTTCAGATTGAAATCTAGTGGAGCGGTCGCTCCACCCAGCCAAGTCGTACTGTACACTCACACTCACTCAACATACCGTAATTGCCTAATAAACTGAGGAGCAGACCAAACACTTTTACTGTAAGCAACAACATGGCATTTTCGGCCTACTGGATCATAAAATTGGAAAATCTCACATTGTTGTGAAATATCTTAATTTTGAGCTATGGCCCACCTCACCACATATACCAAATTTGGGAACAATAGGCTATACCATTTGCGAGCTAGAGGGCCGTGAAAATAGTGAAATTACATCACTTTCATCTTCTTTAGATGATGATTCAGAGGGTCAGGAAATACCGCAATCACCGCCACAACCTAAACGGCTTAGCCGATCGATCTGAAATTTTTACCACATATGCACTTTTGGCGTCTGAGGTGCCTTTTTATAAAACAACCGGTAGTCGCCATTTTGAAACCGGAAGTGACGTCATATCTCAAAAACGGCTAAACCGATCGGAATGAAACTAGCGCCAAATGATTCAGACGGTCGTCTATATGGAATATCAATAGTTAAAGTAGAGATGTACTATTACCGAAACCGGAAATGACGTCATGAAAATGAAGATCTAGATTTTAATGACCTCTTACTACAATAACTACATATTCAGAAGGCTTATAATGATACATAACATTTATAGAAATAAATTCTAGGTGGCAGTTATTTCAGTCGCCATTTTGAAAACCGGAAGTGATACCATATCTCGAAAACGGCTGGACTGATTGGAACGAAGCTTTCGCAATTCTTCATGGAATATCACTTTAAGCTTAGGTATATTGAGCACCAAACACACTTTTTCGTATTAACCAATTCGGAAATGGCGTATTTTTTAAAAGTATTTAGTCATTGTTGCTCCGATGTGTGTTACAAGTTGTGTAAATAAACTAAAAAAATAAGTGATATCCCCATAAAAAAACACTCCGTGTAAAAAAACCAGCCAAGTCTCTTCAACTATAAAAAAAATATAATAAATCTAAAAATTCAGCACTGAAAAGTAGTGATATCAAAAAATGAGCCAAGTCAAAACTGAATTTTAAAAACCAAAATATACTTGGCGCATCGTTTTTAAGGGCATTATAGGTATATTATATATATTTAGGTAGGTACATTTGAGTTTTGGCATATGCTTCTATACTATTTATATACATGATGCGCCAAGTATATTTTGGTTTTTAAAATTAAGTTTTGACTTGGCTCATTTTTTGATATCACTACTTTTCAGTGATGAATTTTTAGATTTATTCTATTTTTTTTATAGTTGAAGAGACTTGGCTGGTATTTTTATATGGAGTGTTTTTTTTTTGGTAGAATTTGCTTTAGATATTGCACTACAGTAAGCGACAGGGCAATTTGAACCCCAGGTATAATTTCCACCCCTACTGTACCTTCCCCCACCATGCTACCACGCTGGCGACCTGCAATCTCGCCGAACAACAAGACCTGTCAAAACAAATTGACATGGGTCGATATCCAACCACCTCATTAGTTACAAATATTATTTTAATGCGTTTTTGCTCAAAGTGATTTAGTTTTTGTCAGATTATTATACTGCCTTAAAATTGAATGTCATACCTCTTTTAAATTTAAAAAATGGTCAATATTTGACTAAACTACGGAAAAAGGTGTATCACTGCAAATACAGTTGGAAATTCGATTTGTCGCCCATAATAAAGTTGCGTTTGTTTGTTTGTTTGTTTCATGAAGTTATATAAACGATCGACCAGACAGTTAATAATTGCTAGATTGTATGACGCAACTCCAATTGCATTCATTCAATATTATTGGACAAACATTGATTCTTCAAATTAATAGTTGTGCATGAATAATTCAAATTATAGTCGCAAATTTTAACAACGAATGAAGATGAATGAATCGCCGTGTTAGTCTTTCACACCAAGTCCAGGATTCTGCTTACGCAAGTTTGCATACACTGTCAAAACTAAACGACGCTCTTGGCTTGACACTGGCTTACCTTTCGATCGAGCACTCAAATATTTGTCACGATATGGAGTATATGGTCACGAGCTTGATGGTCTGCCATGGCGAGTGAAAAACACCCACTGATGCAAATTATTGTCGATAATAATAATATCGTCCTCGAGTAGAATCTCAAGCCCCAAATTTAATGACAATCAACAAGAGTCAGCTGTACTAAAAGATAAACATTGGTGATAATATTACCTAAACATCGCTATAACTATTGAGTCATTCAAGATCCGTCGTCACATCCTCATTCCTTAGCAATGATCAGATATTAGACCATCTTGCAAGATAACACTTTATTTACCCCAAAGAATCTAATAAATTAGCTGTCAAATTATTACGTTTCTTTGATGATGTATTTGAATATCATGATATTATTCAAATTGTGTATTGTAACATAAAATCATCAGACGCTGCACACAAACTGCTTGGAAACACGGCGATTCATTCATCTTCATTCCTTGTTAAAATTTGCGACTATAATTTGAATTATTCATGCACAACTATTGATTTGAAGAATCAATGTTTGTCCAATAATATTGAATGAATGCAATTAGAGTTGCGTCATACAATCTTGCAATTATTCACTGCCTTGTCGATCGTTTATATAACTTCATGAAACAAACAAACAAACAAACAAACAAACAAACAAACGCACCTTTATTATGGGCTATAAACCGCGACAAATCGAATTTCCAACTGTATTTGCAGTGATACACCTTTTTCCGTAGTTTAGTCAAATATTGACCATTTTTTAAATTTAAAAGAGGTATGACATTCAATTTTAAGGCAGTATAATAATCTGACAAAAACTAAATAATTTTGAGCAAAAACGCATTAAAATAATATTTGTAACTAATGAGGTGGTTGGATATCGACCCATGTCAATTTGTTTTGACAGGTCTTGTTGTTCGGCGAGATTGCAGCTCGGCAGCGTGGTAGCATGGTGGGGGAAGGTTCAGTAGGGGTGGAAATTATACCTGGGGTCCAACTTGCCCTGTCGCTTACTGTATCTTCTTATTTTTACACATTTTTTTATACCAGAGTACAAAATCTATGTATCAAAACAGTAAGTCATCTTCTTACGCCTGTCAAAATAAAGTTTCGCGAGTTTTAATTTTGAGTGACATGAACAGCTTACTTCAAAGATGACTTCACACTTCTTACTCACTCCCGATGACAGCGCTGCAGCACACGGCGGGAAAAAGTTTGGCCAGTGCCCTGAGTAAAATCACCAATGCGAGCAAATAGGTGATACGTAGGAGCCACTTCTGGCATGATGGCTGTTGGAAAGTTCATAGATTCACTTATTTACTTTCACAGTTCGTCTTGCCAAGTGCAGTGATAAAAAAGGAACAATTGAAATTGAAATTTAGTGTTAAATTTACATTTGTAGCCATAACAAAAAAAAACACAGATTTGTGTACAAATGTGCCACTTACATTACATCCACCCCTTGAACTAGTACCGCATTATAATCACCAGAGGGCAGTCGTGTTCCTTGCTTTCTCGAATAGCTGTTGAGTCGTAACATTAAATAAAAATATGATGAATTTATAAACATGATATTGATAATGATAACTAATATAAGAAAATGAGAGATAATTGCGTACAATTAAAATGAAGATTCAATAAAACCCATTCCTTGAATGCCTCCATATTAAATTGCTTTCCTCTTCATTTAATTTGCAAATAGAATAGGTATTTAGAAACTCGCTTAAATTGATGAACAAAAACAATAGGCGAATGATGCTGGAGAAGTGACGTAGATCGCTGACATAGAAACAATTGGGCATGTCTCCTTTAAATTATATTTCAAAACAATTGTTATAATACATACTAGTTGAAATGTGCCTCAATGATAAATAATTATAAGTAATTGGGAAGACCCGGGTTCGATCTCCTCAGTTTGTTTTCACTCAGTCAAGGGACAAATGTTGGGATGGTTGCTTACTAATCAGCAACGCTCGAAATCAACTGCTATGTCAACAAATACGCATATCGTATCAGGTACATATAATTAACTAGGAAAACGCTCTGAGTAACGCGTTGATGAGCGAGCACGGATACACGCAACACCTCGAACCGAAATTATGTTTATCGAAAATGTCATTAAAAGCCAATAATTCTTGAATTTCGTCACAGACTTGTATAAATATCTCCAAAATTTCCAAAAATATTGGTCCCAATAACCTTGCTAAGTTTTAAGTTGATCGATTAAACCTTTGATTGAACGGTTCCTTGTTAAGTTTCAAAAATCACAGGATATCTTTCAAAACAATATACCTGGGACCACTCATATGATATGATATTACTGTGGACACAATATCAGATCAATCTGTTAAACGGTCATTATTAGTTTCATTTCGTTTGAAACTTTCTGCTCTAACTACCTTGCCTTGAACTAAAGATTCGATGTCGCCGTGAATTTGACAGCCAACACACAAAATGTCCCTAAAATTACAAAAACTTTTGAAAATAACTACAAATTAGACTGAAAATTGGCAAAAATACCTTAAATGTTGCTACCAATTACCATGCGAAGTTTTTAGTTGGTCGGTCAATCGGCAATACCCGCTGCACGAGAGCGGGTATTGCGTTGATTGTTTGAGTATCTCCTTGCAGCAGTCTGGTCGGGGGTCTCTTTGCTCCTTGATGCTTTATTATTAACGACATTTTGTTTCAACCTTTTAGATTTAGCTTCGTCAGTTTCTTGATCTTCAATTTCACGCAGACGCTTTTTCGCCTTTATGGCTTTCATTCTAGCAGAAGTCTTTCCATTTTTCGGCATGTTTAAATAGGGATAAGATAGGTAATGAAAAAGTAAGAAGTAGAGTACCTACCTAATTAAAGTACAATAATATTTGTGTGATCAATGTTTGAAATGCACGAAATGTGTGCTCAAAGACGTAATGTATTCAATGTCGTAATGTAACGAAATGAATCTTGAACAAAACTTCGCAAATATGAAAATAAAGTAATCACCTTTCAACTAATAAGCGAAAGGAATCAAAGTTCCACACAAAAAACGGATCAGGTAAAATAGTAACTACCTAGTTTAGAAACGGAATGAATCCAACGTTCCACAATTAAAATAAGACAACGTAATGTTTTGAACTGAATGAATCAAAACTTTCAAAAAAAATAGCAACCTTCAAGGAAATGTCAGGCTAGACAGAAGCTCAGAAACGGAATAAATCCAACGTTTCCAAGAAGAAAATAATTTGAAATAATCAATCCCCTGGACAAAAACTGTAGATACCTAATATCTATGCTTTAAAAGCGATTCAATTTTACTAATACCTTCACAAAGTACACCAAATTGCCAAAATTATCAACGAAAAGAAGCAAAATGCAGGAGAGATTTGGAATGACGTGTGAACGCTAGAAGAGAACAAACGCCACTCAATGATATTATTGAAATGTGAGCTTATGTTTCTAATCCCTCCTGGATGCAAAATCAGCCAAGTAGAAACACGGGAGGCACGGCCATTAGAACTACGAATTGACGAAAAGACAATCAAGGTCCTTAAAAACTCGAAATGATTTGTTGGAAACTATGATCCAAATTGAATTATTCAAATTTGATCAACTCAATAAACATAAAAATATCTGCTTTTCACAAAAAAACTGTACATACCATCAAAACACTCTTGTACCTAAAGCAAATCAGATTCAGTTGCATTGGAAAGACATTCATTTTCAATGTTTCATTTCTGACAGCTATTAAAAATGTCAATAAGTGCATACTTTCTTGACAGATTCGGCTAAAAATTTGTAAAATAAGTGACATTGTTGGTCTTACTGACCATGCTAAATATGAGTTTGATCACATTTCTCGAAGACCATTTTCATTTTTTAGGCTATCAGGAGATACTTATTTTAACAATGAACCAATGGATGGATTTCAAAAAAAAATTGGGTCTGCAAACAGAGAAGGTTGTCTTTACATGTGTGCAAAATTTCAGGTCGATCGGTGAAACGGTGCGACTTCCATTGCTTCCTTTAGCATACAAAAACAAAAACAAAAAAAAAAACAAAAAAAAAAACAGAGGTCCGTGCTAAAAGAGCCAAATGGAGTCGCTCGCTTCGCTCGCTCAATAAATCAAATTAATTAAAAAGCATAAGGAAACATCAGGGACTTCAAAAAATTCCGACTCCTCATTCTTGAAAAGTTACAAATATTTTATCGGCTGTGTGTGTGTTTTTAACTTTTTTGAAACATATTAAGGTGATACTAGCGCTCGGACGTTTTAGAAAATTGAGAGAGAAAAATTGTTTCATAAGTGAGTGTAACTTTTACAGGATGTTCACATGATCAGTCTGATTGTATATTAGTAGCACTTTTTAATTTTTGCATATTGCATCGTTAATTAACGAAACAAAAAATTAAAAATGTGCCAAGGGATAACCCTAAGTTTGTCTTTTATCTAATCACGATTAAAATTTCAAATAATTTGGTCTACCCATTTCGTCTCCAATCGTATCACAAAAAGTGTCTACAAAAAGCAGCAAAAGCGCTCGCGCTTGCAGCACCTTAACGTAAAAATAACGCATAGACTATAGTTAATTAAATCAGAAACGTAAATTCAAATGCCTATTAAATGAGCGATCAACAATTTACTCAATAAGAAGGAAGTTAATTTGCCTTCATTTTGACAGGTCGTCATTTCGGCGACTCATTCAATGAATCAGTCAAAAGTCACATGATGGAATAATATCATCAGATTCAGCTACTTTTAATGACCTACTCAAACAATGCGACGCATTTGAATTACGATTTCTTGCCTAATAATATTTGACCTGAGGTCCATGGCCAATGAATCTAAATAACATCCTGTCTTTGTTCATTGGCATTCTGTTAAACGCACGGGAAAACAGGTAATTTAGTGAATATTTTGTTCATTCGCATTTCATCTGATCTGAATTATAATCTAATCTAACTAATCCTTACGTTTCATATTGGAAGGTTATGTCCGCTTTTAAATTATGTTTCGTCCGCAACATTATAGCTCCAATAAAATATATTAATAAAAAGTAAAAACTCACATTGAAATCATCAACTTTGTGACAATGTTTTATGTAGACTTGAGTTTCATATGAATTTCTTGCATTATCCAAGATGGAGGACGAATAATGCATTATAATCCTCAACGGAGTTTTGGTAAGTCAAGGTAAATAATACGGGTTTGTGGTGGCCCGGTGGTTTACCTGTAGCTCAAAATTATGATAATTAACAACAATAGGGAAGTGAAGTGAAGTTTAGATTTTAGAATAAAAAATATTTTATGTAAGTTGAGATGTTGTTGAAAACAGATGTGGTATTATTTTTGTTGTGTGATGAATAGTTTTCAAGGAACGAATTTACAAAGTTTGGTAGATTGTAGCTGTCCATGAAACACAATTTGACGAAGAGATTCAAGATGGCCGACGTGGATGAACGTGTGACAGATGAAGTGCGCAAAAAAATTGAAGTTTTAGCTGTTAGAGAGTTAAAAGTGGAACTTACGAAGCTGGGAATAAGTAAGGAAGGGAAGAGAGAAGAGCTTTCTGAAAGACTGGCTACTGCAGTGATCGCGACTATGGAGTTATGCCGTATGCGTGTGTTTTGGGCTGGAAATAGGCCTTGTGCAGAATGCGTCAACAGAGAATACGAACAAGGTGGGTGTGCCAAATACATTACATGAAGTAGGGCTGTTGCAAGCTATTATTGCAGAAAAAGACAAGCGTCTAGATTCACAAAACGAAATTAACAACCTATTGCGAGATAAAATATGTTATTTGGGGAAAATCGCTACAGAAAATCATGATACTCCCGCGAAGAACCAGTGTAGTACTTCCGATTTCAAGGCGGCAATTTCAAACCCTGCTAGCACATCAAGCCGGCTGAAAGACAACACAATCATGAAACCGCTGTCGAACTATATCCCCCTTCCCCTCTTTCAAGTACAACAACAACATCGACGTGTCTCGGAGATCGCCAAAGCTTGGGAAGCAAAAGATAGCTTTGTTGACATGTTGCCAGATCTAGGACAATCATTATCAACAACAGTGACTCCTGTCAACGTGACAGGTCTGTGACGTGACTGATGGAGAGCAAAAGACGTCTGGAGCAGATGAAGAGGGCTTCCAGGAGGTGCCTGCCAGACGAAGGCGTAAACAACAGTTCACCCTTGGAACAGCAACAGCAGCCGACGGATCTAGCGGACTGTCGGTGGCGGAAAGAAAGAGTTATCTTCACGTGTGGAGACTGAGCAAGGATGTGACTGCTGATGATGTGCTAAAATTCATCAAAGATAAATGTGTAGATATAATTTAGACGCAACCACATGTGAGACACTCACGGCTAGAGGGGAATATAGCTCCTTTAAAATCGGTATGCCTGCCAATCAATATGTTATTCTTAATGATGCAAAGTTCTGGCCAGAGGGTACTGCATTAAAGCGTTTTTTTCACAAAAGAGAGATAACATCAACAAAAACATAAGAGACTCTGCAGTGTACAAAATACATATGAATAAAAGCATGATTAATGTGTATCACCAAAATATTTGTAGCTTACAAAATAAATTAGAAGAGATGGAGCTATTCATTGATAGCGAGGTAGAAAGTAATATTGGTATAATTTGTCTGTCAGAACACTGGTTGAAGAGAGGGCAGGAACATGCAATTATCATAAATGATTTTCAATTAGCAGCGGCGTATTCGAGGGAATGTGCAAGGGGCGGCGGGACTGCAATTTACGTAAAGAAAGATAAGAAATTGGTATTTACGGAGAGACTAGATGTAAATAAAGCGGCGAGGGAGAAGGTATTCGAAGTGTGTAGGATTGAAGTTCAATGCCGGCATCCAGTTATTATCTTGGCAGTATATCGACAGCCAAATGACGCACAGGTGGACAATTTTATCAGCCGCCTAGATCGGCATATTGGTTCACTCACAAAGGAAGGGAAACGCATATTAATTTGCGGGGACATAAATCTAGTGGAGCGGTCGCTCCACCCAGCCAAGTCGTACTATACACTAACAGTCACTCAACATACCGTAAATGCCTAATAAACTGAGGAGCAGACCAAACACTTTTACTGTAAGCAACAACATGGTATTTTCGGCCTACTGGATCTCAAAATTGGTAAATCTCACATTGTTGCGAAATATCTTAATTTCGAGCTATGGCCCACCCCACTACATATACCAAATTTGGGAACAATAGGTTATGCCATTTGCGCGCTAGAGGACCGAGAAAACAGTGAAATTACACCACTTTCTGATTCTGAAGATGATGATGATTCTGATATCACGAAACGTCGCTATCACCGCCACAGCCTAAACGGCTGAACCGATCGACCTGAAATTTTTACCACATGTGCACTTTTGGCGTCTGAGGTGCCTTTTTATAAAACCAACCGGAAGCCGCCATTTTGAAACCGGAAGTGACGTCATAACTCAAAAACGTCTGGACCGATTAGAACGAAATTAGCGCCATTCGATTTAGATGGTCATCTATATGAAGTATCAATAAAAAAAATATTATTTTCTTATTTTCTAAACCGGAAGTGACGTCATAAATACGCAATATTTAACTTATTTCAACAAATTATACTTAAAATACGTACATAATTAACTTACATTGTAACATAGACAATACAATTTATATATTCAAGGTAGCAGTGTTCTCGGCCGCCATTCCTGAAACCGGAAGTGACGTCATATATCTAAAACGCCTGTACCGATTGCAACTGAACTAGCTCCTGCGTATTCATTCTGCTATTTATTTGAAAAATCAATTGTGAAAAATGAATAAATAAATTAATGGTACCGGAAATGGCGGCAGGAACCACTAAATGAAACCGGAAGTGACGTCATATATTACAAACGGCATGACCGATTTTACGGAAATATAGGGATTAGGAATTCAGATGGTCGTTCATGAAGGTATCAACTAGATAAAACTAGATTGTTTTCTTATTACCTATACCGGAATTCGGCCGCTATTTCAAAACCGGAAGTGACGTCATGTACCGAAAACGGCTGGATCGATTATAACGAAACTTAAGCTATTCTTCTTGGATAATCATTTTTATCTTATACCAAACGCAACTTTTCATAGTAACCAAATCGGTTGAGGCGTATTTTTTTAAAGAAATTAGTCCCTGCTCGGACATGTGCTACAAGCTGTATGAATAAACTAACAAAAGAAGTGATATCCCAGAAAAAACACTCCGTGTAAAAATACCAGCCAAGTCTCTTTAACTATAAAAAAAAATAGAAGAAATCTAAAAATTCAGCACTGAAAAGGAGTGATATCAAAAAAGGAGCCAAGTCAACGAATTTTCCAAATTTTAATCGTACCATTGAAATAAAAATATCAACCCCCGAGAAATACTTAAAAAAAGGACTTGGCGCATCGTTTTTTTAAAGACATTTTTCTATTCTTAAGCTTATGCCACTCACATACTACGTAGTTCAGAAATGCCTAGAAAAATTGGGACAAAACTTTCAAATTAAATATTGAACATTCTGTAAAATATTTTAAATTTAAATATAAGTACGCAAAGAAACATAGCATTGTCTTACAAGCAATAAATACAGAACAGTTGTGTTTGTGATTGGTAGGTACCTATAGTTTTGTGGGTACATCAACATACCTACTACAGCATTATACTTTGAACCTTCTCGCCGTGTAATTAATTGCTATTAATTAACATTTTATACCAAAAAAATTCATAAATTACATAACGTATTACTTTAGATAAAAATCTAGTCAGTAATTATTTGAGCAGCATGGCTCAGTGCACTAGTCACTTATACAAATCTCATTGACGGCCTTCTTGTAATGAGCGCTTTCGCTATTTCCCTCAGTCACGATATTGAGAAGTATGATTGATTAATATGACCCTAGAAATAGTGGCAATAACGAATAGACTAGGCCGCTTCCGTTTATTCGTTATTCGTTTATCCGTTTATTTCCTCTGAATATTGACAAAATACCAAAACTGCCAGTAGGTAAGAGTACTAGTTATATTAAAACGTAGTATGATTCGTCGATAATGAATGTGATATACTCAGGAAAATATACTTGTAGAGTTCTTCCTATACTTTTAGGATAGAAAAGTGTCTTTAAAAAAACGATGCGCCAAGTCCTTTTTTTAAGTATTTCTCGGGGGTTGATATTTTTATTTCAATGGTACGATTAAAATTTGGAAAATTCGTTGACTTGGCTCCTTTTTTGATATCACTCCTTTTCAGTGCTGAATTTTTAGATTTCTTCTATTTTTTTTTATAGTTAAAGAGACTTGGCTGGTATTTTTACACGGAGTGTTTTTTCTGGGATATAGACTTCTATAGGGATAATGTTATGAAAAATAAACTAGTTGAAATTTTAAAAGAAAATAATATGCCTGCACAAATCAATTTTCCGACTAGAGTAACGAAATCTACATGTACACTTATTGACAATGTTTTAACTAATTTCAAGCTGCAAGGAGAACCTGTTTTAGTAGACTCAGGCTTGTCAGATCATTATGGTCAACTTGTGACGATAGAGATAAATAGCAAAAAGGAGGAACGGGAATTTCTTTTTACACGGTTCATAAACGACTCAAGTATCAAAACATTTGCTAATGACATCATGGTGGAGGACTGGCTTCAGGTTCTGTCGGGGGTCTCTGTGGACGAAAAATTTGATGCTTTTTTATGTACATTCTTAAAGTTATTTGATCTGCACTTTCCAAAACGCAGGATAATTAAGAAGGCGATAAGGAAAACAGGAAAGAAATGGTTAACGAAGGAAATCATCGATGCTTGCGCCAATAAACGCAACTTGTTGACTCTTACGAGAGGGTCAAATGGCAAGAAATATGTGGCTGATTGGAAAAGAGCAAGGAAACATGTTACTCAAATGATAAGAACAGCAAAAAGAAATTGTCATGATAAGATTATTACAGAATCAGAAAACAAGAGTAAAGGGGCATGGAAAGTGATAAAAAATTGCTTAGGGAAATCGCAGGTAGTAGATCGAAAAGAAATTACTCTAGATGTATGCAGCACGCTACAGGAAAACCAGGTAGAAGTGGCGAATGTTTTTAATGATTATTTTGCTACTATAGCCAGCAAAACAATTGACAATTCTAGAAATACACTTTCTGACTGCTTAAATAAAATGCTAATGCAAAGATCAGACACAACTATGGTATTAAATCCCATAGATGAGTTGGAAATGATAAAAATAGTTTCTGGATTAAAACAAAAGAGATCTGCTGGATGGGACGAAGTCCCGAGTGTAGTAGTAAAAAGTGTTGTTAAGTATATTGCCAAACCTCTGGTAGATATATGCAATTTCTCATTCATGTCAGGTACATTTCCGCAATGCGCCAAATGGTCTATAATAAAGCCTGTGTATAAGAAAGGTTCAGTAAAAGAAATAGGTAATTACCGGCCTGTATCGTTGTTGACAATCTTTTCAAAGATTTTTGAAAAAGCCTTTATAATTAGATTAAATAAGTTTGTTGTAGAAAATAATATTTTATGTTCTAATCAGCATGGGTTCAGGAAGGGGCACTCTACTACCACTGCAGCTTTCAACCTAATGCATTTAATTTATGATTCACTGGAAAAGAAAGAGGCAGCAGCTGTCATTATGTGTGATTTAAGCAAGGCTTTTGACACGCTCAATCATGAGATATTAATGGAAAAAATGTCAATGTATGGAGTTAGAAATGAAGCAGCAAAGTGGTTGGAATCCTATCTTGTTGATAGATATCAAAGGGTTCAATTAACTAGTGGTAAAGGAAACATATTATCAAATTGGACAAAGGTTCAAAATGGAGTGCCCCAGGGGTCCCTGTTAGGACCAGTGCTTTTCAGCCTCTATGTAAACGATCTGCCGTTGTTCATGGCAGATTCGTCAAGAGAAACAATTTTGTTTGCTGATGACACGAGTTTATTATTGCGTGGGGACAATGCCGTAAGTTTGAAAGGCAACATTAAAACATCCTTAGAGAAAATCAATGAATGGTTTCTGCCAAACAAATTGAAACTTAACAATGACAAAACAAAACTGGTAATATTTAGTAGTAGTAACAGGTATTATCAGGGGGACAGTTATGCTGACATGCCTCTTGATATTGTTCAGTCATCCAAATTCCTTGGTCTTACAATAGATTGTTTACTGAATTGGAAAATCCATATAAATTTGTTAATTAAAAAGTTAAGCTCCTCTTGTTACATGTTAAAAGCACTTTCAAATCAAGTTAACAAGGATACGTGTATGATTGTGTTCCACTCAAATGTTCAGTCTTTAATTAATTATGGTATATTGCTGTGGGGAGGTGCTCCTCATGCACAAAAGGTGTTTGTGAAACAAAAGAGAGCTCTTAGAGTTATTGCCAATGTTAAATCAAGATCCTCATGCAGGAAATTATTCAAAGATTTTAATGTAATGACTGTACCATGCATGTATATTTTAGAAGTATTATTATTTGTAAAGGACAATCCAATTCATTTCAAAAGAGGAACTGACATTCACAATGTTGACACAAGAACAAATTCCAACCTGAGGTTAAACAAAATGAGACTTAATTTATCGCTAAGAGATCCTGTAAATATTGGTGTTAAGTTATACAACAACTTACCCTTGAAGCTTCAAGATCTGACAGGAAATAGAATAATTTTTAAGCATAATGTAAAGGACTTCCTTCTAAGGCACGTTTTTTACTCTATTGACGAATGCATGTTGCATAAATCAGATCAATGTCCCCTCTGTGTATAGGCTCTTGTATAGCTTCCTTTGGACTTAAGAAATTGTTTCAACTTGTTTTTTTAATCAGTATGTTAAGAATGACAATATTTCATACTCGTAGGACTGAGTACCTATTACTCATTCCTACTTAAGAGTGTGTAACAACATGTATATTTTGTATCTTGTGTTACAATGAAATAAAAATAATTCTAATTCTAATTCTAATTCTAATTCTGACGTCACACGCCGAGTCGGGCCGTATAGATAATGTTAGCCAGAACCGGTTGAGGAGTGAAATATCGTGAACTAATAAATTAATTATGGGAAATATATGATTAAAAAAATATAATAAAATTTCACATTGCCCTTTGAGGCTATTCTGTATATAAACAAAATATAATCTCAACATTCACCTATTCCCCATTTGTTGACTTTTAAATTTGTGTAATCTAGTGGGCCGAAAATGCCACGATTATCGATGTTCATAAATGATTTCTACACAATTGTATATATTAGGTAAGTTGAAGCCACGGATCTCTACCCCTCCTTCCCCTCCCACACACTAGGTAGGTTATAAGTAACAGCTAGTAATGATTCTCGCACACAACACCGCACCATGTGGCTCAGCAATTATCTTGTCTTGGCGCTGTTCTCTCTGACCCGGGTTCGAGCCCAGGACACTTGCAAGACCGACAATGACGTCACAGTGTTCATCGCATCGTCTCGCAATCAGACGGGCGACCTGATCACAGAGGTGAGTTCAATACTGAGCCAACTTGCTTCGAACCATGATTGCATTCGAAGCGTAGGAACTAAATTTGAAAGGGGGGAATATTGAATAATATTGTAAATAATGGGCAACATCTCGAACTGAAGTTCCCTTTACAGAAACATTTAACAGATAAGACAATAAAAGCATGATCTATAAATATTAAATAACAAACATCTCTACACTCTGGATGTATAACCGTATGCAAGGCAGTGATCAAGGTCCATATAGGTATTTCATAAACTTTTCGTAGATGTGGAATTAAAGTACAGACCACTTTTCCAATGAAACCATATATACCGATCTAGCTAGAAATCATTAGGGCATCAGTCAGTATAGTAATGAATGTTTTATTATGAAAAAACTGGCCTGATCCGCTTCTTCGTTTGGCCTGAAATGCAAAAAGAACATAGAGACAAAAAGCCGTTAGTTCCGGAAGCGAATAGAACCGTTATTTTTATGTTAACTGGAATCGGGCCCTTATTAATATTAAATATTATTTGGTTTCCATAACGGTTCCATAAGGGTTCTTAAAAATCTGACATTATTTACTCATTTACAGTTTTTCAAATAAATGATCACCAAGTCAAATTGATGCTATAGACATTTCTGAGCATGTCAGTTCCCAAAATTCGATTTAAAAAAAAATTGAATTATTGTCTGAATTTGATGGAACTTTTTGAAACCCTTATGTAACCGAAATGGAACTGGAATTGGAACCGATATTTTTAAAACCTTAGAACATAAAAAAAACTCAAACTTAAAAACTTAAAAACTTTAAAAACTCCACGTGGTTCTACGTGGAGTCTGGTGCAGTCAGCGAGTGTTGAATATCATTGCTTGTCTCAGGTGACTCAGGATCAGGAAGGCTCAGGGGAAGAACTGCCGTCCGTGGAGGTCGAAGCCCGGACCTCGACCTGCCCGGGATCCAGAAGCAAGTACCACGTCAAGGTCACCATTACATGTAAGTCATCGCGAACTGCAATTTCGAGCTGTAATCAGAGGAGCCACGGACTGGCATATCATTGTATTTCACCCCCTGTGTTTCCGCGAAAACTCGACGTTTCAGATTAAACTCGGGTTTGGGCACGAACACGAATATAATAATATTGTCTTCATAGTTAGTGTTCATTTTGCTAAGATCGACTAAAAAATTAGTTATGCTAATTATTTGTACTTATTTCATAATCTGAACGGTCCAAAAGCTATGAAGATATTTATGAAATATTAGGTATATCCAATGTTTTTTTCCCGAGTGCAGAAACTTTTTACAACAGTTCGAATACAATACTCATTTAATTTCCTGTAGTTGCAACTCCAGTCCAATAATGAGTTTTCAATAATTGTATGTCCTTTGAGAATGTACAAAACTTTAACATGGGAGGTATAGGAAGATCATTTCGAATTTGGTGCATAACCTTTAAAATAGCACACGTTGGTATTGTTTTCAATTTTTTTTCCTGATAGTACGTCCGTATATCTACAAGAAAAAAATATTTTTTTTAAAATCTAAAAATATGAACTTCATTTTAGCTTAAAAATGACAAGATTTTACTTGGCTGCTATAAAATAACATGGGGTAGAAAACTCAAATTTTTTTAAGGAACAGGTTGGGTGAGTGGTAACGCTCTGAACTTGTATTCCGGAGGCCCGGGTTCCATTCCCGAGGCCGTCCTTCCTGACTGGGTTTTTTTCGTGATTTTCCCTCAGTTGATAGGCAAATGCTGGGAAGGTACTTTACTAATATGTCACGACCGCCTCCTTCCCACCTTCCATCCTAACCTACTCTTCACCATCATCTCCCAATCATCATCATAATCATTCATCCGTCGCCATTAGCCTCGCTGCAGAACAGTGCGACGTTAAGCCCCAGACAAAAAAAAACAAATTATCTCAGAAACTAGACACGAGAAGCGTTCCAGGGATTGTGTATGGCATGATTATCAATAAGTACACACAAATGTATGACGATCTGAGACTATGCATCGAGTGATCTGTCCACAGTGCCGGCCGGACCACCTGCTCTGCCGCCACCAACCCCGCCTGCCACACCGCCCACCCCGCCGCCCTCCACCACGCCGAGCATTCTGTCGCCGCCGCCGCCCCCACTGCCCGGGTACTCGCGCCTGCCGGGGCTGGGCTGCTACCGCTACCACACCGCCGCCTCCAGCTGGCTTGACGCCAAGCACGCCTGCGAGCTCGAGGGCGGACACCTCATCGTCCTCAACTCCCAGACGGAGGCCGACGCGATGCTGAGGATGATCGAGCAAAACGAGCAGAGGGTCACGGGGACGATGTTCAGGGACTACGCGTGGGTGGGGCTGAGGGAGTCGAACATCACGCAGAACGAGTTCTACACGATCTTTGGTGAGTCGGATGTTTAATGTGAAGCGATCACTCGATATAGTACAACATTGAATTGATTGATTATATTAAGATGGCTGAGTAGTGAGTTTGACCTTGAACAGCCTCATGCTCAAAAGAATTTCCAGATTTATATCCGCAAGTGACCAGGGTCTACTGGATTCCGTCCATAAGATTATAAGCACACGGTCTTGTGGTGTTGAGGACTGACATCCGCAAATATCTTCTTGCGGACGCAACTTCTTTTGAGCATGAGGCTGGAAGAGTGTTTTTATCGATTTTTATCAATATCTTTTACCAATGTAATTGTTAACAAAATAAGTCTTTGTACGAGTATTCAGAACAGTTCAATGAAAATAATTCCATAGCTTGCAATGGTTTATTAGATTTACTTTGTCCTACATACGTTTAGTGCCCGAAAATTAGAAAATTATGGCACTAAACACCACCTGTTGGACAAAATAAAACTAATAACGTATTAAAAAATATTAAATTACTTTCATTGAACTGTTCTGAATACTTGTTCAAAGCCCTATTTTGTTAACAATTACATTGGTTAAAGACATTAATAAAAAAATCGATTAAAAAGCTCTTCAAGGCCACGTTCACTACCCAGCCGTCTTAAGGTAGCACAACTGATATCTCATATCTTCCAAATAAGCCTATTTTTGGCAGAGGTATCAATAATCACTATTTACACGATACTGTGAAATATGAACAACTTCTCGTGTCTAGATTTTGAGATATTGTAGTTATAAATTCCTATTTTTAGCGTGTAGTCTTATGGGGGCCATTAAAATCATGACGATTTCCATGCTATTTTTGAGTTTTTAATTTTACTGAGGTTTAACGTTTAGAAAAATTATTTCTAGATAGATAGTTGGACATTTTATTAGGAAAAAAATTGAAAACAATACCAACGTGTGCTATTTTAAAAGTTATTAACCAAAAACTAATTGACTTCCCTATACCTCCTGTGTTACAGTTTTGTTCATTCTCGGAAGGCAATAAATTGAAACCTCGCTATACGACAGGGGTTGCAAGTTAAATGGCATTTTATGATTCTCTAATACTTAAATATAGTTGAAATGTAGGAAAACGTTTTTTGAACTTGTAATTTCAAGAAAAAATATCTTTGTTTAGGTTGAAGGTTCTACCTTAATGTGAAGTGATCACTCGATATAGTACAACATTGAATTGATTGATTATATTTTTTAAAGTGATTAATTTTTTGATTTTATTTTTTCACTTCATTTCTTTTGAGTTTTATATTTTTTTTAAATTATTCCTTCCAATGTACACTTATTTTCAGTAATTCACCCGAGAAAGCTTAGTAACATTCTTACCATTGTTTTGTTCTGCTAGACGAGCCTCTCAACGCTACGGGGTTCGCACACTGGCATCCAAAACACCCCTACTACACCGGCACACTGGGCGACTACGTGGCCTTGTACGCAGACGCAGAGGGTGGCCTCGCCGATGTGTTACACACGTGGAACTACAGGTTCGCCTACGCGTGTGAACAGGGACGTTGTTGAGGGGTCGACCCCCCCCCCCCCCCCCACCCCGGTCCGTGGCAGTCCAGACGCAGGGGGTGGCCTCGCCGATATGTTACACACGTGGAACTACAGGTTCGCCTACGCGTGTGAACAGAGACGTTGTTGAGGGGTCTGCCCCCCCCCCCCCCACCCCGGTCCGTGGCAGTCCAGACGCAGGGGGCGGCCTCGCCGATGTGTTACACACGTGGAACTACAGGTTCGCCTACGCGTGTGAACAGAGACGTTGTTGAGGGGTCTACCCCCCCCCCCCCCCCCACCCCGGTCCGTGGCAGTCCAGACGCAGGAGGCGGCCTCGCCGATGTGTTACACACGTGGAACTACAGGTTCGCCTACGCGTGTGAACAGAGACGTTGTTGAGGGGTCGACACACCCCCCCGGTCCGTGGCAGTCCAGACGCAGGGCGCGGCCTAGCCGATGTGTTACACACATGGAACTACAGGTTCGCCTACACGTGTGAACAGAGGCATTGTTGAGGGGTCGACCGACCCCACCCCGGTCCGTGGCAGTCCAGACGCAGGGGGCGGCCTCGCCGATGTGTTACACACATGGAACTATAAGTTCGCCTACGCGTGTGAACATAGACGTTGTTGAGGGGTCGACCCACCCCGGTCCGTGGCAGTCCAGACGCGTTACACACATGGAACTATAAGTTCGCCTACGCGTGTGAACATAGACGTTGTTGAGGGGTCGACCCACCCCGGTCCGTGGCAGTCCAGACGCGTTACACACGTGGAACTACAAGTTCGCCTACGCGTGTGCAGAGACGTTGTTGAGGGGTCGACCCACCGGGCACAGGTCCGTGGGAGTCCGGTTGTCCAAATTCAGGAGTTGTCATGAAATGTTTGGGAAAATACCGAAAAGTCGCTGTTTTGCATTGATCATTGTGTTTTTAGCAACAAAAAAAATTGACCGGTGAATCAAAAAATTGATACACCCAGGACGTCAATTCTTCTAAATACACCTTCTTAAATAATTTATTGCTTGTATTTTACAAAGTTTCACATTTGTGCTTTTCGTAAGAATAAACAAAATTTGACAACTATTATTCTTGGGAATGTCATGTTTTAAACTTTATTGACATTATTTATGTATACGGTTTCAATTACTATGTTGAAAACATATTCAGTTTGAAAGTCAGAACTTTGACTTTTGAAAATAATAATAGACATGATAATTTTAAACATGTAGTTAAGGGTATAGGAAAGAAAAAACACATTTTGTTATTTTCTATATGTTTCACTTAAATTGTTGTATTTTCTGGTTTCTACCTGATAGAAATCGATTTAACTCTCAAGACATTTACAATAAGCTTAGTTTAGATAAGACACGGGCAAAGTACACCGCGGTCCGCGACTTTCGTTGATGCGACGTGCCAGCACTGTCTGTAAATAGGTACAGTTACAATACAACATACCAGAAGAAGCAGATAGCTTGCTGGAAAAACATTTTCTACACACGAGAATAAGTAGCAAGCTTTCGAAGATTAATGCTAAATTTCATCTCTTTTACAAATGGTGGCATATGTGGGATTTCATTGTTGTTTATTTATTTTTAATGAAGATTGAAAGGAAGTCTTGAATACTGGACGTAATGTGTCTCAAAATTGCACCAAAACGGATACTTTATAATAAATATCTGAATCCACTGCTCACCAAATTTATTCCAAGATCAGAGGTACTTATTGCATAAAACAAGCAAAAGTATAGGTAACATTCTTTAAAAACAAAAGAATTATAAAAATCGATGCGAAAACGAATAAAAAAGTGCAACAAATCAATCAGGGGGCCAATTCTTGAGATTCACGTTTTGGAACCGTTTCACGTTTACATAGTATAAAACTGGAAACATTTGACAACTAATGCTTGGCCTTCAACTTTTTCACGTTTTAAACAATGAAACCGTGTCACGGTTTCAAAACGTGAATCTCAAGAATTGGGCCCCTGGTAACATCAAAATTTTCCAGGGCCATGCCCCGGACCTGCGTCTCCTGTGGAGACCGCTCCCCCTCCCCCTTTGTCTTCGACCAAGTCTTGACAAATAATCTTTCACCTTGTAATGTCTCCTGATAATTTGCGGCCCGCCATCATATTTAAGTTCTCAGTGCGGCCCTTCAGCTAAAGTTTGCCCAGGCCTGGTTAAGATGAATAAAAAGCGCATTACTAGATTTTAAACATTCTTGCAAATTTCCAGCAAATTCTCACGTTTAATAGTTAGGTACCTACCTAATTACACATTCAAATTTTAAATTAACTAGTGGGGAGAGTGGGGAGACCAAGAGAGAAGTGGAGTGGTCTTATGAGAGAAGACGTGGAGGACAGGCAGCAAAGGCGGCAGGAAGTGGAAGCAGATAAGTGGTGGGAGGACAGGAGGATCTGGAGGGAGCTGGTGGAGAAGTTGGAGGAAGGTGACGAGGAAGAAGAAGAGGAGGAGGAGGATGAAACGTCAGGCCTGGCCAGCCGGTTTGGAAGAGATCCGAGGCCCTAGACCCAGTGGGAGCTCCCACTGTCTGACCTGACAACATTGTCGGAACCAGAAGAAGATTATTATTATATTAAAAAAACTAGTTCGGAGTGTGCCGAATACTCCTTTTTGAACGGGTAAACGGTAAAACGTATCACAGAATGATGATGACATTTCTAGCTACAATACATTGAAAATATGGGTACCATTTAGATAGGTAGGTAACCAAGTAAAAGTTGCCTTTACTATTGAAACGCCATTTTGGTGTTGTAGCATTCCTTAAAATACCAAGCATTTTCCACAACTTACTTTGTAAAATGTACAATACCACTTTATATCGCCTGCTAATATTTATATGGACACATAAGTAGGGTTGCCAACCGTCCGAATTTTATCCGGACACTCCAGGATTCTTCTAGAGTTCTGAAAGTTCTAAATTTCTAAAGTTCTAAGTTCTAAAGTTCTGGGGCTGGATTCACAAAAGGTATTATCTGCTAATACGTATTATCTTTTGATTTAATACCAAAAACACCATGTTAAATGAAAGATAATAATTAATACGTATTAGGAGATAATACTTTTTGGGAATCTAGCCCCTGAATGATTCTTCAAAAGTTGGCAACCCTAATTTTTTTTTGTCTGGGGCTTAACGTCGCACTGTTCTGCAGCGAGGCTAATGGCGCCGGATGAATGATTATGATGATGATTGTGAAGAGTAGGTAAGGATGGAAGGAGGGAAGGAGGCGGTCGTGGCCTATTAGTAGGGTACCTTCCCAGAATTTGCCTGTCGACTGAGGGAAAACCACGAAAATACCCCAGTCAGGAAGGACGGCCGCGGGGATCGAACCCGGGCCTCCAGAATACAAGTTTAGAGCGATACCACTCAGCCATACCTGTTGCGGCAACCCTACACATGGCCCCTATTCTCGAAACTGTTATCACGTCATAAGTTATGATGAAGAAAAGTCATAATTAGCATGGTGTGATATTGGAAAAACTTCCTTATGATTTAATAACTTAGAGCTATAACGTGATAACTTTTTCGAGAATAGACCCCCAAGGAAAGAATTTCACAAGGTTTTCACAATAAAATAATACATTTTTAAGTTGTAGTTCAATTTTAATTAATGTCCTTAATTATTGAGCAAAGACAGGACTGGAATTCACACTTCATCTAATATTATTGAGATCTTCGAGAAAATGCCTTCAGCAATTTCGTAACTAATTTGTCCAAACATTTCTCGTACAAACTTCCTAAAACATTAAAATTGGGGAAAGTTAAAAACAAATCTACTGGGTTGTCATCATATTAGCTGTGCACAGTAGTATTTATTAAAAAATTTGGTAAGTATTACTAAAATTACTTCTTCGTTCTTCCACATCTCTCTCGTTCTCCGTAGCTTATCCGTTAAAATACGAAAAACCGTCACAAACTTTAAGCATAATTTGCTTTCTGAAACATCGATTCGCACAACCTACTACCTACTTAGTATAAAATACCACATACTTTGGTAAATCTCAAGTTTGTTCTCTCCGAAGAGATTAAATATCTACAAGACTACGTAAATGTACTACGTACGTTGTACGTAAAAGTGTGCATATAGTTGCCGAGTTAGAGTGAAGACCTAGAGTTGTGCTGTAAAGCGGCGGGTATTATTCTACGTAACTTCGCGTGTATTGCTGATCGGTTATCAGTACCACGACACAAGGGGAGCTGAATCTACATGAATCTGCACCATTTCATGGAGAATTATGTGCTTTAGGCTGTCATACGTCCACTTTCAAGTCCGGTTAAGAGGTCTAGATAGGCGAACGGGAATTGCACTGTTCTCAAAGTGTCTTTTTTAAATTTTGACTTCACACTAACAGAATGGGGAATAGGTGAATGTTGAGATTATATTTTGTTTATATACAGAATAGCCTCAAAGAGCAATGTGACATTTTATTATATTTTTTTAATTCATATATTTCCCATAATTAATTTATTAGTTTTCGACATTTCACTCCTCTGCAAAAACAAGCTGTACGTCACACGCCGTGTTCCCTGTGTTACGGGATGCATAGAACCGGCTCTGGCTAACATTATCTATACGGCCCGACTCGGCGTGTGACGTCAGATTGTGTTTCATGGACAGCTACAATCTACCAAACTTTGTAAATTCGTTCCTTGAAAACTATTCATCACACAACAAAAATAATATACCACATCTGTCTTCAACAACATCTCAACTTTCATAAAATATTTATTATCTAAAATCTTAACTTCACTTCACTTCCATATTTAAAAACAATCAGATAGTAGCAACCCATTACAGCCTAATAGACTAAATAATGCCCCAAAATGGAGTACCTACTTTATGACACCTGGTATGACCTTCAAGTGCTAAAACTACGATTATTTTGCCATAAAAATTGTATTTAATACTTTGAGGTTGTACCAGGTATCAAAAAGTACTTCAGTGTGATAGTCTATGCAGCTGTAATGGGTCCTGATTTATTAAAAATCTTTTAGAGTAAAGACAAATTTTAAAAAAATCTGACGAACCGTGCGTTTCTCGTTTGCTTCAAACCAGGCCCCATAATTTGAATCCTTGAGCTTTGAAGCTTTTAACTGGACTTTTGACAAGTTAAAGCTTTAGATGAAAGAGGTCAAAAGTAACTACGGTCATTTTGAAGATAAAATATAGGTTGATGTCATTAAGTGTTGATTGTTGACTAATTATTTACACATTTACAGTCTGTTTTTTTACTGTTTGAACTCTCACCAGATGGAGCCACAGTCAGTTGTTCTGCTAGGCCGAGAAAGACTTCATTGCGCGCTCACCTTGCAATGTTGTCTTTCTCGGCCTTACAGAACAACTGACGGTGTCTCGGTATGTAGAGAGTTCTAACATAGGAAAAACGAACTGTAGGTTACAAAATTCACTAATTGTTATAGGTATTTAAGAGGCAAACGGAAGCGAGCGGGAATCGCACGGTACGTCAGAGCGTTTTTTTTGAAATTTTGTCTTCCCACTTAATAATTTTAAAAAATCAGATAGTAACGACCCAATACAGCCTAATAGACTAAATAATGCCGCACACTGGAGTTCATTATGACCTCTGGTACGACCTCAAAGTGTTAAATACGATTATTTTCGATTATTTTATTAATAATATCGTATTTAACACTTGAGGTCGCACCTGAGGTCATAATAAACTCCAGTTTGCGGCATTATTTAGTCTATTAGGCTGTAATGGGTCGTTACTATCTGATTTTTTAAAATTATTAAGTGGGAAGACAAAATTTCAAAAAAACACTCTGACGAACCGTGCGATTCCCGCTCGCTTCCGTTTGCCTCTTAAAAGGCAAAATTTTAAAACCGCTTACAAATTTGTCACCTCAACTTATTGTTATTCTGCAACAGAACGGCCACAATATAAATTACGGCGGGAGTCGTCCCTGGAACTAATCCTTCCTCTTACAGCTCATATAACCCCAAGAAATGTATTCTTGCGAAGATTCCCCTTGCGTTGCGGTACGGATGTAGCATCGTATATCCCGGGCGTTATTGCTGGCCGACGCCGTGTGTTTTCCTCCGCTGACTACACGCTCTTCTGCTTCTCCGCTTTACCTGAATCGTCCAGATCTTGCTGCTTCTTGAGGTATTTACAATCATCGATCAGGAACCTGAAACAAAGCAAATGTCTCAGTTGCCAGGTAAACGCAAATGCAACGCAAATGCAGGAGTGAATCGTTGTGATGGACAAGTTTATTATGGTTATGATTAAATGTCCCACTCCAAAAATATTTTTATTGATATAAAAAATATTTATTAATTAGATTTCAACTACAATTTAAATATGAGATATTTATGAAATGTCCTGTATCTTGCAACTAGCGACTTATTTCGAGATTTCAATTTTATGTCTTCGGAAATAAGGCAATTAACACATAAGTTATAGCATAGAGGTTCTTACCTCTGGTTATAGTTAAAAAAGTACCGGGTGGCGCAAAAAAATCCCCTGTTTGAGAGGTCACTACATCAAAACTATAAAAGATAAGGGGCTGAAACTTTCCCATGTTACCTATAGAATAAATATGAAAATTTAAAATCTGCAAGTTTCAGAAACATTCTAGAAATGTGAAAAAAATTACATGCATTTGAATTAAGAGTAGACAGGACTCGCAAAAACTTCGATTCTGATGAAAAAAAAATCCAAAAAATGCATGAAAATGCATTAGCTCTGGGTTGTACGTGACATTTGTGACATTTAATCGTGTGTTGCATGTTGCATATACTGCTGTGAAGTAAGTTATTTTAATTCAAATATTGAAAACCACAAAAAACCATAAAAAGGCGGTCCCTACTTTTTTCTTAACGACTTGACCGATTGTTTTCAAAATTTAACAGCATAGAGATAAATAGTAAATCTGTGTCTCTAGTGATTGAAAAAATTTATAAAAAATGTTTTTCTCGTTTTGAGGAAGTGCTAACATGGGCAATGTATAAGTCTTTTTGGCACGTCAGATCTACTCTTTATCTATAACCTGTGAAAATTTGAAGACAATCAGTAAAGCCGTTTAGAAAAAAGTAGGGGCCGCCTTTTTGTGCTTCATAAAACATGGATTTCATCAAGTATCGTAGACTCTTAAGACATTGAAAAATCGTTTATACCAGCGTTCAAATAGCGCATGTTTGAGTTTAAACAAGAACCAGAAGCATGTTAAAAAGAATCACCTGTTTTGTACATAAGTAAGTTTGGGTTGATCATAATTTGACATAAAAATTACTTCATTTAGTAATACATGTCTAATCTTATAGAGACGTGGTTTAAAGAGAGATATGGAGGGAAAAGTTATTGTGGCTGAATTTCCAACGATGAATTGGAAATGTTAACTCCGCTTAATGTCGTTATACGAAAGTTACATAAATTCACACATACCTACCTACCCACTTAATAAATTTAAGGCAAATTGGCATAGATTTATTAAACATAAATTCATAAATAAAAATAAATTCACCTCATTCGTACAAAGTAACTCCAAATCGATTCATCAAACACATTAATTTTGTCTGACAAAATTATACTAAAATACTGAACCATACTGAAAGCATCTTCACACAATTTCCAAAATCAGCTGATGTTTTAAAAATTGTATAAAGATGCTTCCCCACCTAAACACGTTTAAAAAACTACTTTTCCGTGACAGTTTCGCATATAATATTGTGTTTCCATGGTAAAACGGTCTTCTAAAAATTCACATTTCTTTACAAACTAATGTACATGTCAAGAATCTCGCTTTAGAGGTCAGTTACGCCCGGGTAAGCCATTACCCGGGTACAATGGCGTGTACTCGGGTATAAAAAACCCAAGTATTTTTTCTCGGGTATTTTTAATTTTTTAAATTTTTTTAGTTATTAGGTTTATTTGCATTTATTTGCATCAGCTGCCACTTAATCACCAGCTGCATTGTTCATAGTTATGTACACTGAATTTAATATTTATTCATATTTCCCAAATCTCAACAATCCCAACCAATAATAATTGGTTTGTAAATTCATTGTTAGTAATTTATTTCATCAGAATGCTGGTGAGTTGAGCGATGGATTATTGATGGGGAGGTGGGTGGATTGATGGAGGGGATGCAGGCAAGATATACCTTGTTTTTAACCTTCCATTGTATGGACGTTGTGTATTTCGGATTGGGCTCAGCCGTTGTCGAGATATGATGTCACTTCCGGTTTCAAAATGGCGGCACAAAAAAGTCAAGGGGGGGAGGGCAAATCAGACGCCAAAAGTGCACACGTGGTAAAAACGGGAGATCAATCGGTTTAGCCGTTTAGGCTGTGGCCTGTTAACCGGATTTGAATTCCAGGAGACTACTACTACTGAGATTATTATTACTAGGAAAACGCTCAGTGTAACGCGTTGATGAGCGAGCACGGGTACGTGCAAATTCTCGAACCGGAAATGCGTACACAACGCACAGAAAACATATACATCCATATGGAATTGATTATGATATCAACTTAAAAGTGTATGCTTTTCATCGAAACTTTAAAATAGCATCTAAGCACCTGGTTCATAAAGCAAATCAGAATCAATTTTCAATTGGCACTGGAAAACATTCATTTCGATACTTCATTACTGACAGATATTAAAAATGTAAATAACTTCATACGTTCTTAACTGATTGGGATGAAATTTTGTAAAATAAGAGACAATATTGGTCTTAATGATCATGCAAAATATGAGTTTGATCAGAATTATCGAAGACCGTTTTCATTTTTCAGCCTATCAGGAGATATTTATTTAAATTTTAACCAATGAATCTGAGTAACGCGTTGATGAGCGAGCACGGATACGCGCAACACCTCGAACCGAAATTCTGTCTATCGAAAATGTCATTAAAAGCCAATAATTCTAAAATTTCGCCACAGATTTGTATAGAAATCTCAAAACATTCCTAAAATATTGGTCCAAATAACCATGCAAAGCTTTAAGTTGATCAATTGAACCTTTATGATTGAACTGTTCCGTGTTAATTTTCAAAAATCACAGGATCTCCTTCAAAAAATATACCTGTGACCACTCATATGATATAAGTGTGTCTACACAATATCAGATCGACTGTTGAACGGTCATTATCAGTTTCATTTGCGTTTGAAAGTTTCTGCTCTAACTACCTTGCCTTGAACTGAAGAGTCGAAGTCGCCGTGAATTTGACAGCCAACACGCTAATAGTCCGTAAAATGTCAATAACGTTTGGATTTAAACACAGATTAGTATGAAAATTGTCAAAAATGCAGATAATGTTGGACCCAACCATCATGCGAAGTTATAAGTTGATCGTTCAATCGGTTATAGTTTAAATTTCTAAAAACACAGGAAAGATGGTTTTAAATTTTAACCAATGGGAGGATTTGGCTGAAACTTTGTTTGATTGGGTACAATGTTGGGGGTAATGACTTGTCAAAATTTCAATTTGATCAAAACAACCAATCGAAAGTTAATTTTTTTTAAATTTGAACCAATCAATGGATTTCAAAAAAATTAGGGTCTGCAACAATCAGAAATGTTACGTACATGTGTGCAAAATTTCAGCTCGATCGAAGAAAAACTCTGACCTGTATATCGTCAGTAACAGAAAAAAAAAAAAACAAACAAAAAAAAAACAGAGGTCTGTGCCAAAAGAGCCAAATGGAGACGCTCGCTTCGCTCGCTCAATTATTATTATGAAAACCGCCCTAAAACACAGTTTTCACGGCCCTCTAGCTCGCAAAGGGCGTAACCTATTGTTTCCAAATTTGGTATATGTTGTAGGGTGGGCCATTGCTCGAAATTGAGATATTTCCCAACAATGTGAGATTCCCCAATTTTAAGATCCAGTAGGCCGAAAATGCCACTTTGATGCCTACAGTAAAAGTGGGTTTGCTCCAGCCTTTATATGAGAGTGTGCGCGCGCCGTACAATGAAAAATAAAAAAATAAAAAAAATGAAAAAATTTTCAAAACATTTTACAAAAAAAAAAATTAAAGCGGGTACATGGGTACAAAACATTACCCGAATCCGACCTCTACTAGAAACGCGTACCTGTAGAAGAAGTACGGCAGTATGGAGGTGCCGAGGTGCCAGAGCGAGTGAGCGTCGACGACCCAGAGCAGCGGCGCGAAGTCGGCTACCTCGAACAGCATGCAGAAGCCGGCTAGGAGAACGAACACAACGCAGCGCCAGCAGTACGGCTGCGTCTTGCGCTTCCAGTTGCACCAGCCCAGCCAGCCCAGTGCGTTCACCAGTCCTGGGCAACATCGCTAGTCAGTTCAAACACACAGGGGGACATTTTCAATAGCCTCCGTCGGGAGGAATTAGGGGTGTGCGAGTACTCGAAATTTCGAGTTCGAGTCGAGTTTGGGGGGTGAATCGAGTCAAAAAGGGTTAAACTCAACTTTTTCAAGTTTTCAACAAAAAAAATATATATATTTTTTTTTTTTGAAGACAATATCTATCTTGACTTCATCCTTAACAGACCCCTACATACTTCTTCCATCAATAATCCACTCCTCAACTCACAAGAACACATGAATTTCTGTTAAAATGTTTCACAATGAAATAATAACGAAGCATTGTTGGATGAAATTGTTGAGATTTGGGAAATATGATATTCCTGCTGATAAAGACATAACTCAACTGCAGGTCTAAGTGCTTCTGACAATACTTCTAGGAATGCAAAAACCCAGAATTCTTGGCCTAAGAATTACAAAATATGTAGGGAAAGTTAATTCCTGCAATTTGAGTGTTTACCTCAGTAAAATGTGAACAAAACTGCAGACTGCAGTCATCATAGCTTTGTTCCTACTATGAGTTTTAGGAGGTAATTTAAAACCACCAACTATTGGATCCCTGGGGCCAGATTCACAAAGAAGTTTTACCTTTTAATACGTACTATCTTTGGTCTATGGATAATTTAAGATGGCTCATCCAATCGGGCATGGTCTCAGATTTTCATAACTTTTTGTCTACTTATTGATAATCATGCCATACACAATCCTTGAAAAAATGTAACACTTCTCGTGTCTAGTTTCTGAGATAAATTGACTTTGAGTTTTCTTCCTCATGTTATCTTATGGCAGACAGGTAAAATCGTGTCACAATTAGGCTAATAATGAAGATCTAATTTTTAGTTTGTCCCAACTTTGATCAAAAAACTTATTTTCTGATAGATAGTTGGACATTATATTAGGGAAAAAATTAAAAACAATACCAACGTGTGCTATTTTAAAAGTTATCAACCAAAAACTAAATGATTTCCCTATACCTCCTGTGTTACAGTTTTGTTCATGCTCGGAAGGCAATAAATTGAAACCTCGCTGTAAGACAGGAGTTGCAAGTTAAATGACATTTTATGATTCTTTTATACTTAAATATAGTTGAAATGTTGGAAAAAGTAATTCATGAGGGTAATTTCAAAAAATAAATATTTTGGAATGTTCGATCGGTTGAGCCACGTTAAAGATCTAGTGGTCGTTCCAACACTTAAATGATATTCACCGAAGCAGAATTTAATGGTAGTGGTAACATGAACTATGCGGATGCCATCTGTGGGAGAATTACATGAACTTCTTGGAACCCTATTCCCCTTGTGAAACGGAACAAAATGTAGAACGTACCCACAATGATGTTCGCCTGCATGTTGTAACCGTAGTCAAACTGCACGTAGTAGAGATACGACACGTGATTCGAGAAGATCGCGAAACAGACCAGCGAGAGGATCCCGATCAGTATCGACGACGTGTTGTACAGAAACCTCACGAACATCGAGTAACAGGAGAACAGGACCATGGAGAAGGCGCAGAAGTAGTCCATTAGTTCGGTGAAGTACGAGTCTCGCGTGTGGAACACCGCCGACCAGAACCACGCGTTAACACACACCTAGAACACAATCACAAGACACGGAGTATCAGGAGAGCAGAAGTAGTCCATCAGTTCGGTGAAGTACGAGTCCCGAGTGTGGAACACAGCCGACCAGAACCACGCATTCACACACACCTAGAACACAATCACAAGACACGGAGTATCAGGAGAGCAGAAGTAGTCCATCAGTTCGGTGAAGTACGAGTCCCGAGTGTGGAACACAGCCGACCAGAACCACGCATTCACACACACCTAGAACACAATCACAAGACACGGAGTATCAGGAGAGCAGAACATGGAGAAGATGTCCATCAGTTCGGTGAAGTACGAGTCCCGAGTGTGGAACACAGCCGACCAGAACCACGCATTCACACACACCTAGAACACAATCACAAGACACGGAGTATCAGGAGAGCAGAAGTAGTCCATTAGTTCGGTGAAGTACGAGTCCCGAGTGTGGAACACAGCCGACCAGAACCACGCATTCACACACACCTAGAACACAATCACAAGACACGGAGTATCAGGAGAGCAGAAGTAGTCCATTAGTTCGGTGAAGTACGAGTCTCGAGTGTGGAACACAGCCGACCAGAACCACGCATTCACACACACCTAGAACACAATCACAAGACACGGAGTATCAGGAGAGCAGAAGTAGTCCATTAGTTCGGTGAAGTACGAGTCCCGTGTGTGGAACACAGCCGACCAGAACCACGCGTTAACACACACCTAGAACACAATCACAAGACACGGAGTATCAGGAGAGCAGAAGTAGTCCATTAGTTCGGTGAAGTACGAGTCTCGAGTGTGGAACACAGCCGACCAGAACCACGCGTTCACACACACCTAGAACACAATCACAAGACACGGAGTATCAGGAGAGCAGAAGTAGTCCATTAGTTCGGTGAAGTACGAGTCTCGAGTGTGGAACACAGCCGACCAGAACCACGCATTCACACACACCTAGAACACAATCACAAGACACGGAGTATCAGGAGAGCAGAACATGGAGAAGTAGTCCATCAGTTCGGTAGGTACGAGTCCCGAGTGTGGAACACAGCCGACCAGAACCACGCATTGACACACACCTAGAACACAATCACAAGACACGGAGTATCAGGAGAGCAGAACATGGAGAAGTAGTCCATTAGTTCGGTGAAGTAGCTGTCTCGCGTGTGGAACACAGCCGACTAGAACCACGCGTTAACACACACCTAGAACACAATCACAAGACACGGAGTATCAGGAGAGCAGAACATGGAGAAGTAGTCCATCAGTTCGGTGAAGTACGAGTCCCGAGTGTGGAACACAGCCGACCAGAACCACGCATTGACACACACCTAGAACACAATCACAAGACATGGAGTATCAGGAGAGCAGAACATGGAGAAGTAGTCCATTAGTTCGGTGAAGTACGAGTCTCGAGTGTGGAACACAGCCAACCAGAACCACGCATTCACACACACCTAGAACACAATCACAAGACACGGAGTATCAGGAGAGCAGAAGTAGTCCATTAGTTCGGTGAAGTAGCTGTCACGTGTGTGGAACACAGCCGACCAGAACCACGCGTTAACACACACCTAAAACACAATCACAAGACACGAAGTATCAGGAGAGCAGAACATGGAGAAGTAGTCCATTAGTTCGGTGAAGTAGCTGTCACGAGTGTGGAACACAGCCGACCAGAACCACGCGTTAACACACACCTAGAACACAATCACAAGACACGGAGTATCAGGAGAGCAGAAGTAGTCCATTAGTTCGGTGAAGTAGCTGTCACGTGTGTGGAACACAGCCGACCAGAACCACGCGTTAACACACACCTAAAACACAATCACAAGACACGGAGTATCAGGAGAGCAGAACATGGAGAAGTAGTCCATCAGTTCGGTGAAGTACGAGTCCCGAGTGTGGAACACAGCCGACCAGAACCACGCATTGACACACACCTAGAACACAATCACAAGACATGGAGTATCAGGAGAGCAGAACATGGAGAAGTAGTCCATTAGTTCGGTGAAGTACGAGTCTCGAGTGTGGAACACAGCCAACCAGAACCACGCATTCACACACACCTAGAACACAATCACAAGACACGGAGTATCAGGAGAGCAGAAGTAGTCCATTAGTTCGGTGAAGTAGCTGTCACGTGTGTGGAACACAGCCGACCAGAACCACGCGTTAACACACACCTAAAACACAATCACAAGACACGAAGTATCAGGAGAGCAGAACATGGAGAAGTAGTCCATTAGTTCGGTGAAGTAGCTGTCACGAGTGTGGAACACAGCCGACCAGAACCACGCGTTAATACACACCTAGAACACAATCACAAGACACGGAGTATCAGGAGAGCAGAACATGGAGAAGTAGTCCATCAGTTCGGTGAAGTACGAGTCCCGAGTGTGGAACACAGCCGACCAGAACCACGCATTGACACACACCTAGAACACAATCACAAGACACGGAGTATCAGGAGAGCAGAACATGGAGAAGTAGTCCATTAGTTCGGTGAAGTACGAGTCTCGAGTGTGGAACACAGCCAACCAGAACCACGCATTCACACACACCTAGAACACAATCACAAGACACGGAGTATCAGGAGAGCAGAAGTAGTCCATTAGTTCGGTGAAGTAGCTGTCACGTGTGTGGAACACAGCCGACCAGAACCACGCGTTAACACACACCTAAAACACAATCACAAGACACGGAGTATCAGGAGAGCAGAACATGGAGAAGTAGTCCATTAGTTCGGTGAAGTAGCTGTCACGAGTGTGGAACACAGCCGACCAGAACCACGCGTTAACACACACCTAGAACACAATCACAAAACACGGAGTATCAGGAGAGCAGAAGTAGTCCATTAGTTCGGTGAAGTAGCTGTCACGTGTGTGGAACACAGCCGACCAGAACCACGCGTTAACACACACCTAAAACACAATCACAAGACACGGAGTATCAGGAGAGCAGAACATGGAGAAGTAGTCCATTAGTTCGGTGAAGTACGAGTCTCGCGTGTGGAACACCGCCGACCAGAACCACGCGTTAACACACACCTAGAACATAATCACAAGACACGGAGTATCAGGAGAGCAGAACATGGAGAAGTAGTCCATCAGTTCGGTGAAGTACGAGTCCCGATGGTGGAACACAGCCGACCAGAACCACGCATTGACACACACCTAGAACACAATCACAAGACACGGAGTATCAGGAGAGCAGAACATGGAGAAGTAGTCCATCAGTTCGGTGAAGTACGAGTCCCGAGTGTGGAACACAGCCGACCAGAACCACACATTGACACACACCTAGAACACAATCACAAGACACGGAGTATCAGGAGAGCAGAACATGGAGAAGTAGTCCATCAGTTCGGTGAAGTACGAGTCTCGCGTGTGGAACACCGCCGACCAGAACCACGCGTTAACACACACCTAGAACACAATCACAAGACACGGAGTATCAGGAGAGCAGAACATGGAGAAGTAGTCCATCAGTTCGGTGAAGTACGAGTCCCGAGTGTGGAACACAGCCGACCAGAACCACGCATTGACACACACCTAGAACACAATCACAAGACACGGAGTATCAGGAGAGCAGAAGTAGTCCATTAGTTCGGTGAAGTACGAGTCTCGAGTGTGGAACACAGCCGACCAGAACCACGCATTCACACACACCTAGAACACAATCACAAGACACGGAGTATCAGGAGAGCAGAAGTAGTCCATTAGTTCGGTGAAGTACGAGTCCCGTGTGTGGAACACAGCCGACCAGAACCACGCGTTAACACACACCTAGAACTCAATCACAAGACACGGAGTATCAGGAGAGCAGAAGTAGTCCATTAGTTCGGTGAAGTACGAGTCTCGAGTGTGGAACACAGCCGACCAGAACCACGCGTTCACACACACCTAGAACACAATCACAAGACACGGAGTATCAGGAGAGCAGAAGTAGTCCATTAGTTCGGTGAAGTACGAGTCTCGAGTGTGGAACACAGCCGACCAGAACCACGCATTCACACACACCTAGAACACAATCACAAGACACGGAGTATCAGGAGAGCAGAACATGGAGAAGTAGTCCATCAGTTCGGTAGGTACGAGTCCCGAGTGTGGAACACAGCCGACCAGAACCACGCATTGACACACACCTAGAACACAATCACAAGACACGGAGTATCAGGAGAGCAGAACATGGAGAAGTAGTCCATTAGTTCGGTGAAGTAGCTGTCTCGCGTGTGGAACACAGCCGACTAGAACCACGCGTTAACACACACCTAGAACACAATCACAAGACACGGAGTATCAGGAGAGCAGAACATGGAGAAGTAGTCCATCAGTTCGGTGAAGTACGAGTCCCGAGTGTGGAACACAGCCGACCAGAACCACGCATTGACACACACCTAGAACACAATCACAAGACATGGAGTATCAGGAGAGCAGAACATGGAGAAGTAGTCCATTAGTTCGGTGAAGTACGAGTCTCGAGTGTGGAACACAGCCAACCAGAACCACGCATTCACACACACCTAGAACACAATCACAAGACACGGAGTATCAGGAGAGCAGAAGTAGTCCATTAGTTCGGTGAAGTAGCTGTCACGTGTGTGGAACACAGCCGACCAGAACCACGCGTTAACACACACCTAAAACACAATCACAAGACACGAAGTATCAGGAGAGCAGAACATGGAGAAGTAGTCCATTAGTTCGGTGAAGTAGCTGTCACGAGTGTGGAACACAGCCGACCAGAACCACGCGTTAACACACACCTAGAACACAATCACAAGACACGGAGTATCAGGAGAGCAGAAGTAGTCCATTAGTTCGGTGAAGTAGCTGTCACGTGTGTGGAACACAGCCGACCAGAACCACGCGTTAACACACACCTAAAACACAATCACAAGACACGGAGTATCAGGAGAGCAGAACATGGAGAAGTAGTCCATCAGTTCGGTGAAGTACGAGTCCCGAGTGTGGAACACAGCCGACCAGAACCACGCATTGACACACACCTAGAACACAATCACAAGACATGGAGTATCAGGAGAGCAGAACATGGAGAAGTAGTCCATTAGTTCGGTGAAGTACGAGTCTCGAGTGTGGAACACAGCCAACCAGAACCACGCATTCACACACACCTAGAACACAATCACAAGACACGGAGTATCAGGAGAGCAGAAGTAGTCCATTAGTTCGGTGAAGTAGCTGTCACGTGTGTGGAACACAGCCGACCAGAACCACGCGTTAACACACACCTAAAACACAATCACAAGACACGAAGTATCAGGAGAGCAGAACATGGAGAAGTAGTCCATTAGTTCGGTGAAGTAGCTGTCACGAGTGTGGAACACAGCCGACCAGAACCACGCGTTAATACACACCTAGAACACAATCACAAGACACGGAGTATCAGGAGAGCAGAACATGGAGAAGTAGTCCATCAGTTCGGTGAAGTACGAGTCCCGAGTGTGGAACACAGCCGACCAGAACCACGCATTGACACACACCTAGAACACAATCACAAGACACGGAGTATCAGGAGAGCAGAACATGGAGAAGTAGTCCATTAGTTCGGTGAAGTACGAGTCTCGAGTGTGGAACACAGCCAACCAGAACCACGCATTCACACACACCTAGAACACAATCACAAGACACGGAGTATCAGGAGAGCAGAAGTAGTCCATTAGTTCGGTGAAGTAGCTGTCACGTGTGTGGAACACAGCCGACCAGAACCACGCGTTAACACACACCTAAAACACAATCACAAGACACGGAGTATCAGGAGAGCAGAACATGGAGAAGTAGTCCATTAGTTCGGTGAAGTAGCTGTCACGAGTGTGGAACACAGCCGACCAGAACCACGCGTTAACACACACCTAGAACACAATCACAAGACACGGAGTATCAGGAGAGCAGAAGTAGTCCATTAGTTCGGTGAAGTAGCTGTCACGTGTGTGGAACACAGCCGACCAGAACCACGCGTTAACACACACCTAAAACACAATCACAAGACACGGAGTATCAGGAGAGCAGAACATGGAGAAGTAGTCCATTAGTTCGGTGAAGTAGCTGTCACGAGTGTGGAACACAGCCGACCAGAACCACGCGTTAACACACACCTAGAACACAATCACAAAACACGGAGTATCAGGAGAGCAGAAGTAGTCCATTAGTTCGGTGAAGTAGCTGTCACGTGTGTGGAACACAGCCGACCAGAACCACGCGTTAACACACACCTAAAACACAATCACAAGACACGGAGTATCAGGAGAGCAGAACATGGAGAAGTAGTCCATTAGTTCGGTGAAGTACGAGTCTCGCGTGTGGAACACCGCCGACCAGAACCACGCGTTAACACACACCTAGAACATAATCACAAGACACGGAGTATCAGGAGAGCAGAACATGGAGAAGTAGTCCATCAGTTCGGTGAAGTACGAGTCCCGATGGTGGAACACAGCCGACCAGAACCACGCATTGACACACACCTAGAACACAATCACAAGACACGGAGTATCAGGAGAGCAGAACATGGAGAAGTAGTCCATCAGTTCGGTGAAGTACGAGTCCCGAGTGTGGAACACAGCCGACCAGAACCACACATTGACACACACCTAGAACACAATCACAAGACACGGAGTATCAGGAGAGCAGAACATGGAGAAGTAGTCCATCAGTTCGGTGAAGTACGAGTCTCGCGTGTGGAACACCGCCGACCAGAACCACGCGTTAACACACACCTAGAACACAATCACAAGACACGGAGTATCAGGAGAGCAGAACATGGAGAAGTAGTCCATCAGTTCGGTGAAGTACGAGTCCCGAGTGTGGAACACAGCCGACCAGAACCACGCATTGACACACACCTAGAACACAATCACAAGACACGGAGTATCAGGAGAGCAGAACATGGAGAAGTAGTCCATTAGTTCGGTGAAGTAGCTGTCTCGCGTGTGGAACACAGCCGACCAGAACCACGCGTTAACACACACCTAGAACACAATCACAAGACACGGAGTATCAGGAGAGCAGAACATGGAGAAGTAGTCCATCAGTTCGGTGAAGTACGAGTCCCGAGTGTGGAACACAGCCGACCAGAACCACGCATTGACACACACCTAGAACACAATCACAAGACACGGAGTATCAGGAGAGCAGAAGTAGTCCATTAGTTCGGTGAAGTACGAGTCTCGAGTGTGGAACACAGCCGACCAGAACCACGCATTCACACACACCTAGAACACAATCACAAGACACGGAGTATCAGGAGAGCAGAAGTAGTCCATTAGTTCGGTGAAGTACGAGTCCCGTGTGTGGAACACAGCCGACCAGAACCACGCGTTAACACACACCTAGAACTCAATCACAAGACACGGAGTATCAGGAGAGCAGAAGTAGTCCATTAGTTCGGTGAAGTACGAGTCTCGAGTGTGGAACACAGCCGACCAGAACCACGCGTTCACACACACCTAGAACACAATCACAAGACACGGAGTATCAGGAGAGCAGAAGTAGTCCATTAGTTCGGTGAAGTACGAGTCTCGAGTGTGGAACACAGCCGACCAGAACCACGCATTCACACACACCTAGAACACAATCACAAGACACGGAGTATCAGGAGAGCAGAACATGGAGAAGTAGTCCATCAGTTCGGTAGGTACGAGTCCCGAGTGTGGAACACAGCCGACCAGAACCACGCATTGACACACACCTAGAACACAATCACAAGACACGGAGTATCAGGAGAGC
This sequence comes from Leuctra nigra, assembly GCA_934045905.1. NCBI lineage: Eukaryota > Metazoa > Arthropoda > Insecta > Plecoptera > Leuctridae > Leuctra > Leuctra nigra. The sequence goes on from OW203770.1 coordinate 2,672,077, forward strand.
AGAACATGGAGAAGTAGTCCATTAGTTCGGTGAAGTAGCTGTCTCGCGTGTGGAACACAGCCGACTAGAACCACGCGTTAACACACACCTAGAACACAATCACAAGACACGGAGTATCAGGAGAGCAGAACATGGAGAAGTAGTCCATCAGTTCGGTGAAGTACGAGTCCCGAGTGTGGAACACAGCCGACCAGAACCACGCATTGACACACACCTAGAACACAATCACAAGACATGGAGTATCAGGAGAGCAGAACATGGAGAAGTAGTCCATTAGTTCGGTGAAGTACGAGTCTCGAGTGTGGAACACAGCCAACCAGAACCACGCATTCACACACACCTAGAACACAATCACAAGACACGGAGTATCAGGAGAGCAGAAGTAGTCCATTAGTTCGGTGAAGTAGCTGTCACGTGTGTGGAACACAGCCGACCAGAACCACGCGTTAACACACACCTAAAACACAATCACAAGACACGAAGTATCAGGAGAGCAGAACATGGAGAAGTAGTCCATTAGTTCGGTGAAGTAGCTGTCACGAGTGTGGAACACAGCCGACCAGAACCACGCGTTAACACACACCTAGAACACAATCACAAGACACGGAGTATCAGGAGAGCAGAAGTAGTCCATTAGTTCGGTGAAGTAGCTGTCACGTGTGTGGAACACAGCCGACCAGAACCACGCGTTAACACACACCTAAAACACAATCACAAGACACGGAGTATCAGGAGAGCAGAACATGGAGAAGTAGTCCATCAGTTCGGTGAAGTACGAGTCCCGAGTGTGGAACACAGCCGACCAGAACCACGCATTGACACACACCTAGAACACAATCACAAGACATGGAGTATCAGGAGAGCAGAACATGGAGAAGTAGTCCATTAGTTCGGTGAAGTACGAGTCTCGAGTGTGGAACACAGCCAACCAGAACCACGCATTCACACACACCTAGAACACAATCACAAGACACGGAGTATCAGGAGAGCAGAAGTAGTCCATTAGTTCGGTGAAGTAGCTGTCACGTGTGTGGAACACAGCCGACCAGAACCACGCGTTAACACACACCTAAAACACAATCACAAGACACGAAGTATCAGGAGAGCAGAACATGGAGAAGTAGTCCATTAGTTCGGTGAAGTAGCTGTCACGAGTGTGGAACACAGCCGACCAGAACCACGCGTTAATACACACCTAGAACACAATCACAAGACACGGAGTATCAGGAGAGCAGAACATGGAGAAGTAGTCCATCAGTTCGGTGAAGTACGAGTCCCGAGTGTGGAACACAGCCGACCAGAACCACGCATTGACACACACCTAGAACACAATCACAAGACACGGAGTATCAGGAGAGCAGAACATGGAGAAGTAGTCCATTAGTTCGGTGAAGTACGAGTCTCGAGTGTGGAACACAGCCAACCAGAACCACGCATTCACACACACCTAGAACACAATCACAAGACACGGAGTATCAGGAGAGCAGAAGTAGTCCATTAGTTCGGTGAAGTAGCTGTCACGTGTGTGGAACACAGCCGACCAGAACCACGCGTTAACACACACCTAAAACACAATCACAAGACACGGAGTATCAGGAGAGCAGAACATGGAGAAGTAGTCCATTAGTTCGGTGAAGTAGCTGTCACGAGTGTGGAACACAGCCGACCAGAACCACGCGTTAACACACACCTAGAACACAATCACAAGACACGGAGTATCAGGAGAGCAGAAGTAGTCCATTAGTTCGGTGAAGTAGCTGTCACGTGTGTGGAACACAGCCGACCAGAACCACGCGTTAACACACACCTAAAACACAATCACAAGACACGGAGTATCAGGAGAGCAGAACATGGAGAAGTAGTCCATTAGTTCGGTGAAGTACGAGTCTCGCGTGTGGAACACCGCCGACCAGAACCACGCGTTAACACACACCTAGAACATAATCACAAGACACGGAGTATCAGGAGAGCAGAACATGGAGAAGTAGTCCATCAGTTCGGTGAAGTACGAGTCCCGAGTGTGGAACACAGCCGACCAGAACCACGCATTGACACACACCTAGAACACAATCACAAGACACGGAGTATCAGGAGAGCAGAACATGGAGAAGTAGTCCATCAGTTCGGTGAAGTACGAGTCCCGAGTGTGGAACACAGCCGACCAGAACCACACATTGACACACACCTAGAACACAATCACAAGACACGGAGTATCAGGAGAGCAGAACATGGAGAAGTAGTCCATCAGTTCGGTGAAGTACGAGTCTCGCGTGTGGAACACCGCCGACCAGAACCACGCGTTAACACACACCTAGAACACAATCACAAGACACGGAGTATCAGGAGAGCAGAACATGGAGAAGTAGTCCATCAGTTCGGTGAAGTACGAGTCCCGAGTGTGGAACACAGCCGACCAGAACCACGCATTGACACACACCTAGAACACAATCACAAGACACGGAGTATCAGGAGAGCAGAACATGGAGAAGTAGTCCATTAGTTCGGTGAAGTAGCTGTCTCGCGTGTGGAACACAGCCGACCAGAACCACGCGTTAACACACACCTAGAACACAATCACAAGACACGGAGTATCAGGAGAGCAGAACATGGAGAAGTAGTCCATCAGTTCGGTGAAGTACGAGTCCCGAGTGTGGAACACAGCCGACCAGAACCACGCATTGACACACACCTAGAACACAATCACAAGACACGGAGTATCAGGAGAGCAGAACATGGAGAAGTAGTCCATCAGTTCGGTGAAGTACGAGTCCCGAGTGTGGAACACAGCCGACCAGAACCACGCATTGACACACACCTAGAACACAATCACAAGACACGGAGTATCAGGAGAGCAGAACATGGAGAAGTAGTCCATTAGTTCGGTGAAGTACGAGTCTCGCGTGTGGAACACCGCCGACCAGAACCACGCGTTAACACACACCTAGAACACAATCACAAGACACGGAGTATCAGGAGAGCAGAACATGGAGAAGTAGTCTATTAGTTCGGTGAAGTAGCTGTCTCGCGTGTGGAACACCGCCGACCAGAACCACGCATTCACACACACCTAGAACACAGAGATATACTTGGAAATCACTGTGGGTTATGCGTTGATGAGCCAGCCTTCGAAAGCATGTGAATTGATTCGTAAACTGATGCGTCAAAGGTGTTGAAAATTCATTGATAACATTTACAACTTTTCAAAATGACTGTAAAATTTAAAAATAACAATGCCACTATTAAGCAACTTACGGTGGCATAGAGGTGCCACTATTAAGCAACTTACGGCAACGTAGATGTGCCACTATTAGCAACTTACGGCGGCGTATAAGTGCCACTATTACCAACTTACGGCGGCGTATAAGTGCTACTATTAGCAACTTATAGCGGCGTATAAGTGCCACTATTAGCAACTTACGGTGGCGTAGACGTGCCATTATTAAGCAACTTACGGCGGCGTAGAAGTACCACTATTAAGCAACTTACAGCGGCGTTAAGTGCCACTATTAGCAACTTACGGTGGCGTATAAGTGCCACTATTAGCAACTTACGGCGGCGTAGAAGTGCCACTATTAAGCAACTTACGGTGGCGTAGAAGTGCCATTATTAAGCAACTTACGGCGGCGTAGAAGTGCCACTATTAAGCAACTTACAGCGGCGTTAAGTGCCACTATTAGCAACTTACGGTGGCGTATAAGTGCCACTATTAGCAACTTACGGCGGCGTAGAAGTGCCACTATTAAGCAACTTACGGCGGCGTAGAAGTGCCACTATTAAGCTACTTACAGCAGCATAGAGGTGCCACTATTAGCAACTTATGGCAGCGTAGAAGTGCCACTATTAAGCAACTTACGGCAGCGTAGAGGTGCCACTATTAAGCTTCTTACGGCAGCGTAGAGGTGCCACTATTAAGCTACTTACGGCGGCGTATAAGTGCCACAGCCAGTACAGCGGGCTCTGTTGCCTGACTTCCCTCCGGAAGCGTCGCAGCATGGCAACGTGGGAACACAGATTCATCAGCGAGAAGATCACGGAGGCGGGCTCCTGGATGCCCAGGACTCGGACAAACGGCCACTGAAACAAGGTCAACGCAATTAGTTCACCCGGATGTGACATTCAGTGAAGAGAGTTAGTATAAATTGCCTCTCCAGGGGGGGTCAAAATTAAAGGGGATCGATGGATGTCAGGAAAAGGTAAACTTGGAAAAGGAAAGTTAAAAAGTTGGAAAAGGAAAGAAAAGAAAACTTGATTTTAAGGAATTCCCAATGCCCCGCATGGCCTTTTTTTACATCTTGATAAAAAAAGAATCGAATTCGACGCTTTTTGGCATCTTTTTTAAAGAAATTTAAAATGTGTGTCCATATGCAATATTCTTGGGGATACAAGAGACAAAATAAAATTTTGTTATTTGACAAAATCCCAAATGGCCCCGCAGGGAAATACTTGAATTCTAGTGAAAGAGAATCGATATGAATTGATTTTGGAATCGACCTTTGAAAAAGGTTGCAAGAGCAACAGCAATAAGCAATCAATAAGAAAAATCTGTAAGTGTTTTGGAATCTATTAGTTTAACGTGTAATTATTTAATTTGATTCATGAGAATGATCATGTTGGACAAATGAGTAAAAGAGTTGTCTCATTGGATGATACCTCTGTTCAATTAGTTTTGCAAAACTTGAGAAAATTTTGAGAATTCAACCTCATAATGGAGCAAATCTGTGCATTCTGGCAACACTTAAGAGGCAAACGGAAGCGAGCGGGAATCGCACGGTTCGTCAGAGCGATTTTTTGAAATTGTGTCTTCCCACTTAAATATTTTAAAAAATCAGATAGTAACGACCCATAACAGCCTAATAGACTAAATAATGCCGCACACTGGAGTTCATTATGACCTCTGGTCTGAACTCAAAGTGTTAAATACGATTATTTTCGATTATTTTATTAAAAATATCGTATTTAACACTTTGAGGTCGCACCAGAGCTCATAATGAACTCCAATGTGCGGCATTATTTAGTCTTTTAGGCTGTAATGGGTCGTTACTATCTGATTTTTTAAAATTATTAAGTGGGAAGACACAATTTCAAAAAACGCTCTGACGAACCGTGCGATTCCCGCTTGCTTCCGTTTGCCTCTTAATCAACATTTGTGAATATCTGGATGTGTATAGGATCTCTATCAGGGGGGGTCAGAGTCTCTAGCAGGGGGGGGTCAGGCTCCAGACAGGGGGTTCCCACCTTTCCCCCCCTATTCCTACGCGCCTGTGCCTCTCCACTATGTCCTCCCCTCACTCTCAAGAAAGAAAATCATAAAATGTGTTACTACATGAGAGCTCATCAACACTCTTACTGCTGTGACTGTACACTGCCCAGGTTATCACACTTCATCTGTATCATAATAACATTAATTTTACGAAATAAAATAGATACTATCGGCAGCAACAAGTTTGACACAATTTATTGAGTATTAAGGACATAACAGCAATTTTTATGATTGTATGACAGTATGTTTTCTTATAGTGTACAAGCACACTATACAGACAGGTGACAGGACACTATATAGAGACACTATAGAGACTATATATAGAGACGTCTATATATAGACACTATATAGACAGGTGGTTTATAGACGCGGGCGGGCGACAAGCATGATAGGGGTTTGAGCCCCGGCACGCCGCGCACCGCGTCTTCGTACCCGAATGAGTTTCAAGTGCGGGGTACCGCACCAGCGATCCGTTTTGCTCAGTCCTAATTAAAGGAAAGAGTAAGAACAGTAATGATCCTTCCGCAGGTTCACCTACGGAAACCTTGTTACGACTTTTACTTCCTCTAAATAATCAAGTTCGATCATCTTTCCGTCGGCATCGACAGGCGCTTGCGCGCGCTGCCGCGCGGCGGTCCGAAGACCTCACTAAATCATTCAATCGGTAGTAGCGACGGGCGGTGTGTACAATATACTATACACTAAGCATATACTATTCATAGGTTGCATGTGATGTCACCTCATTGTTCCTGCCGCCATCTTAATGGCACGTAGAATAGCTGTGATTCTCTGCTTTTTTGACGATATTTTGTAGTTAATGGCTACCTGGGAAAGTGTATAGGCTCCGGAGATATCTTTAGTACGCAGAGGAATCACTCACATTACAAAAATACATCGATTTACCTCAATCAAGTTATAATCTGACCCGTCATACGTGCCAACGTAATGTCCGTGATCAGGTGGAAAATTCAATAATTTAGCATTGCTGATATAAAACAAAAGAAGTTCGTGCAAGCTATGAATTGCTTGAAATTGTACTTCAGTTTTAACTTATTGAGCAGACTGCCACCAGCAATAAACTACTGTTACTTCGAACACAGCGCTGTAGGTATAGTGACCAGTAGGTCTGTCGACTTACTTTCCCGTAGAACTGCGGCACTTCCCACGACCGCAGCATGAACGAATGCACCGTGCTCCACATGCAGTCGTATCGGCATTCATCGTCGCACGACCACAACAGTATTTTCAAGTAGAACGGCTGTGCGTGCTCCTCGTTCTGAAAGTCGCCGTCTAGACGGAATACAAGAGTTTATGTACGATAACAACACTAGTCAGGATGGTTTCTAGATATAGATTATTAGGTTTACACTCACCATCTGTACAGTTAAGAGTCATACATTTATTGGTACATTTTTGATAGAATGGAGATCTATCACCGATTGATGCTTGGCAAATGCTTAAAACTCCCAAGAGGAAAAGTGTTGAAAAAATCAATGAAGTCCCTCCCATTCTTGCAACTAATTTCTTACACAATGCCGTTATAGTTGTAAAACTATCTTCGTTTATGAATATGCATTATTCAATACTACTAATGAGTTAAATTACTTTCATGCTTGTGTCAAAAGAAGACAAAGTGGTCCTGTCAAAATAGAGACCGGCAAACATAACCTAAACCTCTGTCAACCAATGAAAACTGTCGTACCTTTGGCCAATGAACAGCAGCTGTTTTCTTCACGGGTTTTCTTATCGACCGCGAAATTTCAAACATTTTTGAAGGACTCGTATTTTCGATATACAGTGAGGGCTGTAAGCACAAAAATAGTGCAAAACGTGATACTAATTTTTCCGTTGGCAGTCTTATAGGAAATTTTCCTCTCTTTCATAATTTCGATATCCTCAAAAAATCGGACGGCCATTTTGAGCTCCGGGGCTGTCCAAATTGCCAAAAAAATTGTATTTCAGTTAAAATATAAAACTTGTGTCAATTTATTGTTCTTGTATAATAAACGATGGCGACATAGTTTTGAGTTCACTTTTTTTTTTTAAGATAGCATATTATTTTTAGTATGTGCAAGCAATAATTTTTTTCTAGCTATAGAGTACCTGCAATAGGCCTGGTTGCTAAGTAACACACCTCAATCTTGTTTATTTCACTGGTTCACAGGAACATTTTCAATACTTAAACATAAATGGTATCAAATAAAATAAGGAACATTTACCACGGAAGATATTGGTTATTTATTATTTTTATACTGAAATCATCTGTGAACCAGTGAGATTTTGGTCAACTGTGACATCTGTGACAACTGTGACATTGTACAGATATCGAAACCTTTAGGTCTTCACCCCCCCCCCCCCCTCTCCATATGTGTCCCATATGACCCCCCTCCCCTACGGTCATTTGAAGTACCTACAGTCATAGCTTTATCAAAATATTGCGGGACTAGCCTTGGACTAGGAGAACAATGCTAGTCCACCACTGAAGTCAAAGCCTAAACGGATATTAAATAAGGGTCCAGAAGCAGAAGCAGGTCGAAATTACTCTTATTTGATTTGAATTGAAGGATTGCAGATATGTTGTGCAAAGTGGGATTAATTTAATTTATTTGTAAATGTTGAAACTTTGAGATATTATATTACTAGTCTCCTCCAAATTAGATTTCAGAAAGCTCGAGATTGTAAATCGACAATTTTACAAATAGCAGTAAATTTAACAGCAGGTATCTAACAAAACGTTGGTAGGTAAATTTCCTAAGTACCAACAAGTCAATAATAATACGCAATATATTATATTCAAACACATTTTCCAGGTAAATATTCATCAGAGATATGAGATTTATTATTTATTTATAGCTTTGGCACCCCTTCCTCCATAATTTCAAGTATTCATTAATCTCCATTCCATTGTGTCATTTTGTCAATCATAATAATTTCAATCATTCAATGTAAATATACCTATTAATGCTAGTTTAGACATATTCTATGTAACTTTTATATTCCCTGTATCTTCGCATTATCTCTAGTCTATGCATTAGGTATGTATCATGTAATGCAATAACCCATAATGTCCCACCTTCTCAGGGCAAAACCATGTAAAAATGTACACATACCTAACCTGTAACTAAAAATAAAGATATTTATGTACTTATTTACAATTACTTAAGTACTGTTAGCGTAATTGTAACTGTACGTTTTGTACGTTTAAAACTTCCATGGAGGTTTTCCACAGAAACCTACATTCTCATCATTCGAGCTGAAAAGCAACTCGTTCAGTCGAGTAAATGAGGGTTGCGCACGCAAGTGCAAAGAGACAGGGTGACAGCATCGTCACCGGTAGTATGACAGTTCGTAGAAGCATTCTCTACCTTCATTCCATTCTCCTCGGAGATCTCTAACCCTCATCAGTGCGTTGTGTCTAATGTCCGTCCGTCCGACCGGGTAGCTCAATTGGTAGAGCTCTCGCCCGGCAAGTGAGAGGTCCCGGGTTCGAGCCCCGGTTCGGTCGGATATTTTTCACAACGCACATTCCTTCCTCACAAGTCTGTAAATACTCAATCGATTGGATAAAAAATGTGTAAAATATGAGATATGTTGGTCTTGATCACCATGGCAAATTTGAACTTCGGGTAATTTTGATTTTCGACCAATCCGAAGATTTTTAAAATTTTAACCAATTGAAGGATTTGGCTGAAACTTTGTAAGATTTGAGAGAGTGTTAGCTGCAATGAAAGTTTCAAATTGATCGGACTAACCAAATGGAAGATACTTTTTTTTAACTTTGAACAAATCGATGGATTAACAAAAAAACATTGGGTCTGCAACGCCCAGAGATGGTCCGTACATGTGTGCAAAATTTCAGCTCGATAGGGCACTATAGCCAATCCATCTCCCGCTTGCATGGCGCTACCCTCGGACAGGTCAACTCAAAACTAAAACACGCGAAACATTTTTGACAGGCATAAGAAGATGTACTTACTGTTTAGATATATCCATTTTTTAGAATCGTTAGATAAGGGCACATATCACGTGACTTTCAAACAAAATGCTACAAATGTCCACTTCGATTCTTTTAATAAAATCACTTCTAAATCAACTTTGCCTGAAAATATTAAGAGGCAAACGGAAGCGAACGGGAATCGCACGGTTCGTCAGAGCGTTTTTTTGAAATTGTGTCTTCCCACTTTATAATTTAAAAAAATCACATAGTAACGACCCATTACAGCCTAAAAGACTAAATAATGCCGCACACTGGAGCTCATTATGACCTCTGGTGCGACCTCAAAGTGTTAAATACGATATTTTTAATAAAATAATCGAAAATAATCGTATTTAACACTTTGAGGTCAGACCAGAGGTCATAATGAACTCCAGTGTGCGGCATTATTTAGTCTATTAAGCTGTTATGGGTCGTTACTATCTGATTTTTTAAAATATTTAAGTGGGAAGACACAATTTCAAAAAAACGCTCTGACGAACCGTGCGATTCCCGCTCGCTTCCGTTTGCCTCTTAATAAGCTCCAGTATGCTGTGAATGCCCTTCATAATTCGTTTTAGATACCTCAACATGAATGATGTTAGGAGGTACTCGAGTACATCCTAACATCATTCATGTTGGGAGAATACTTACCTATAGGTAACTATTTGTTTTGATCGGATGGAGAGAATTAAAGTCACGTGATGTGCTTTGGCCTTAATAATAATAACATAACATTGTGAGCATAGATTGTGAAAATTGTGAGAATAAAGAAATAATTGTTCAACGTACTTTCGTACACAATAGCATTTTCAGGTTGACTTCGTTTCTCAGTTAACTATCTTGACAATTGCACTTACCTATTTCTCTTATTTCAATTTTGACGTTTATTCGATATTTTGTGGATAATTGTGACAATTACGTAAAATTGGCATAGTTATGACCTATCACCTGTTTTTTATTTATTGTGCTAATTACCATATTTATGAGAACTCATTAGGATAATCTTTTTTATGACGTAATGTTTTAAAATATTGATAAAATCGAAAATACTAATTATTTTTCGGGAAACTTGATAAGGTAGCAAAAGTATAAATACAGGAAAACTTTGAAATATTGATTAAATCGAATTCTAATTATTATTCGGGAAACTTGATAAGGTAGCTAAATTATAATTACCGGAAGTCTTTGAAATATTGATAATAAAGTTAATTACTTAACCCTCGTGATGATAAATAGTCTATCTGAAACCTTGATCAAATAGCACGTGAATTATACCGACCAATGTTTCCAAACTTTCTGCCGGGTGGCGCAAAACATCCCCATGTTTGAGAGGTTCCAACAGAACTTAAAAAGATAATGAGCTGAAACTTCCACACATTATAAAAATCAAATGCAAATTTAATATGTGCAATTTTCAGAAATTTTTGAATAATGAGAAAAAAAAGTTACAGACAATTTTGAATAGACCACATTTTTAATTATCTAGATAGCTCTGCTTTTCAAAAAATTTCATATGCAGTACCGTGATCCTCATATCTATTAGTGTTTTTCAACAATGGATCATAACATGAATAGATATTATGATCACGGTAGGTACTGCATATGAATTTTTTTGAAAAGCAGAGCTAACTAGATAATTTAAAATGTGGTCTATTAAGATGTTTGAAAAAAGTTTTTACCAGCGTTATAAAACTAGAACAGAACTTTTACAGCACTGCAAACAAAAATAAAATATTCGTGCCTAGGTTTCACAGATTATGAAATTTTATTAAAATGGAAACATCGTTTACGCATAGTCCACAAGGAAAATGGTGGACTAAACAGCACAAATTCACATAATTCCCACGAGGTACTTAAAGTGGTCCCACTGCTCCAGCCAAGGTGCTTAGAATTCGCCGTAATTCATACAAATCTCTGATGAAATAATGCCTCAAACAACAGCATAAAACAATTATATCTTACCGTGTGCTTCAATTATATGTTTTTAATTGAAGTTCCAAATAAACTATCCCAAAATAATTCATATTTGTAGTGCAATGTTGCCAGATTTATGGTAAATTTTACACATTGTACACAGTTTCTTTCTTATTTGGCCCGTGACCCCATATTTTCAAACGGCAGTCTTATTCTAAAAATTATTATCTTTAATTTGAGACTATTTTCAATAATTTGTCATTCCTCTTGCGGTTTTAGGAGCAATTTAAGGCCAATTTTCCAGGACGATTTCATGTCTCCCTGTGTTATCTTATGGGAAAAAGAAGATCTTTAATCAAGAATATCTAATTATATGATACCGTAAGGGGCAAATATTTTTTGCTAGTTGTATGTAATATGGTTTCATTAATCTTTGGTGTGAATTACAGCAAATTCTCATTCCTCTGCCGAAATGATGGAACCACTTTAAGTCAATCTGGTTTATTATGTTTTTCAACTGAAACTTCAATAATTTCTAAGTTTTGTCATATTCATCAAAAAAGTTTGAAACTTGCATATTTTAAAATTTTGATATGTTACCTAATATGGGTAAAAAATTCAGAGCCCTACCGTTAATAGTTTCGATGTAGTGACCTCTCAAACAGGGGGAATTTTTTCACCCTTCTAGTAAATAAGTTCCTAAAAGATAAGATGAATAGATTAGAATGCTCTTGGGACTCTAATCAATAGGTATCATGATATATTTGGAAAACGCTCAGTATTACGCGTTGATGAGCGAGCACTTATGCGTTGGCAACATCTCCAATCGATCACGATCCACTGAGCCACTCAATCAAAGATAACTATACTACTTATTTCTGATTTTCGGTGCACCTTTTCAGTTTCCATACGTATTACATACAATCCTATGGAATACAATTAATTGAATAGCAGATAAATGAGCTTGAATTTTGGTACTTCGGATCCTTTGAAATTATCTCGAATTTAAAGTAATGTGTCATGCAGAATTACTAATATGCTATTACGTTTGAACCTCGAGGTAGGCACAGGGATGGGCAGTATCTCAGATACTAGTATCTGAGATACGTATCTTAAGATACAAAAGTATCTTAGTATCTGTATCTCAGATACTTTCTCACAGTATCTTAAAATGTTGTATCTCAGATACTTTTTCAAAGTATCTGGAGTATCTTGGATTTCTAAGATACAAGATACTTTTAAACGTGAATTTCGGAATTATATTTCCTTTCAGTATTTCCCCATGTTGAACTTCCTGGCTAGTGGCTCTCTATTGAGTTGGTTTTTCTGAAATATGAGAAGAACAATGCAGGCAGGGGTGGGGTGACTTTTTGGAAAATCCCTACCTGGTTAGTGGTTTCCTTGCAACTCTGAGGGAGAAAAGAGTGGGGGTTGTTTTGACTTGTCTCAGGCAGGAAACCAAAGCACAGCAAAAGTATCTTGTATCTTTAGTATCTTAAGATACTTAAGTATCTTGTATCTTGAGATACTTTTTGTTAAAGTATCTTTGTATCTTGTATCTTAGATACTTTCTTGGGAGTATCTTGTATCTTGTATCTCAGATACTTTTTGGAAGTATCTTGCCCAACCCTGGGTAGGCACTCTGATTCATTGCCGTCGTTCCGCTCATGCTCCAGTGTGAAGTTTCTTGGCATAATTGTCGATTAGTCACTGTTGAACAGTTACTGTTGTACTGTGTATTGAAATAGCCTTGGCTAAATAAATACTTCACAAATTAAGGTAAGACTGTACGCCCTATACTGACAATGTTAATTTTGAGTTTGTTATGTACCTTTTTCTCAGGAAGTACTTGACCTACATCTTTGAAATTTTAACCATGCATGGAGGTCTTATAGAGATCAATTTAAGTCCATTTTTGTTCAATTTGATGGTGTAATTCTCCTTTAATAATTTTTCAAGGTCAAATATTTTTACATTGTCAAAATTACAAAATTTTTCATTGCATTTTATTTTTTTAACAATAAATATCAATGGTATTGCGTTCAAAATGGACTCGTTTGTCCTAATTAGTGTGCTGAAGGTACAATAAAAATTTCAGTTCATTATCTCTAATGGATTCCAAAAAAAGGAACATAACCTTGAAAAATAATATAAAAGAGATAAACGCATTTGAAATATACAGAACAAGTTGCCATTGCATTTACTAATGCAGGAGACTATTTTTCGACGAAAATATGGTAAAATAAAAATAATGTATTTAGAGTGTAACCACGGCAATACACTTTCACAAAACGATTTAAATATAATTAAACTAATTATTAAAATAATTAAAAAAATTATTCCCCAAATTTTATTTTTTAGTACAGTCTTACCTTAAATTAAATTATAACAAATACCGGGTGGCGCAAAAAAATCGACCTGTTTGAGAGGTCACCCCGACAGAACTATAAAAGATAAAGAGCTGAAACATTCACACGTTATAGAACAAATATGAAAATAATTTATGTGCAATTTTCAGAAATATTTGAGCAAAGAGAAAAAAGTTTTGAATTAAGACGTTGAAAAACAGTTTGCACTAGCGTTGAAATAGCACGCGTATCAATTTAAACAAGAATCGGAAGTTTGTTAAAGAATCAGCTGTTTTGCACATAGATAAGTTTGCGTTTATGTCATAATTTAACAGAAAAACATTTCATTGTATAGCAATTCTGTATCTTATTGAGACTCAGGTGGTTTCGAGAAGAGAAGTGAAAGGGGGGGAAGATAATTGTGGCTGCATTTCCTACAATGAATTGGAAATCGAACTCCGTTAATGTCTTTATACGAATGTTACATAAAATCACACATAGGTATGCTCACTTCAAACAAATTCAAGATAGATTCATATAGAATTATTAAGCATACATTTTTATTTATTTATAAAAAAAAAACATAAATGTACCTAAATCCTACAAAAACTCCAAATCAATACTTGAAACAACTAACAAGTCTGGTTTAATCTGTTCTTTCAGCAGTAACTTTAATCCCCATAAAAAACACTCCGTGTAAAAAAACAGCCAAGTCTCTTCAACTAAAAAAAATTATGATTACTAAAAAATTCTGCACTGAAAAGTAGTGATATCAAAAAATGGGCCAAGTCAAAACTTTATTTGAAAATCAAAAAATACTTGGCGCATCGATTTTTTAGGGCATTTTAGGTATACTATATGTTTGTATATTTTATGTATATTTTATATCTGGCCTATACATCTAAGCTAATATACACGATGCGCCAAGTATTTTTTGATTTTCAAATAAAGTTTTGACTTGGCCCATTTTTTGATATCACTACTTTTCAGTGCAGAATTTTTTAGTATTCATATATTTTTTTAGTTGAAGAGACTTGGCTGTTTTTTTACACGGAGTGTTTTTTATGGGGATATCACTCTTTTTTTTAGTTTATCCATAGAACTTGTGACGTCATATCGATTGAACAATTACTAAATCCTTTAAAAAAAGTCGCCATTGACAATTTGGTTAACTAATGAAATTCTGCGTATGGTACTATATATTTGCTTTAAATGATCTTTCATGAAGAATAGCATTAAAGGTTTCATTCCTATCAGTCAACCGAGTTCCGAGATATTATGGCAACACTTCGGTTTTCAAAATGGCTGCTGAACTTACTGCACTGCCACATAGAATGTATATCTATAAATTATGTGTATCATTTTAAGCTTTCTGAATATGTATTTATTATATAGGAGGGGATTATAATAATTTTTTAAATTTGAATGACGTCATTTCCGGTCTCATAAATAGGAAAATTCTAGTTTGACTGTTCCTATTCCATAGAGATGACCTTCCGAATCGTTTGGCGGTAGTTTCATACCGATCAGTCAACCAATTTTCAAGATATGACGTTACTTTCGGTTTCAAAATGGCTGCTGAAATCACTGACCCCTTGAATTATAATTTAAACATGATTACATTTTATTATAAGCTGTCTCAAATAGTATATTTATTGTATCAAAATGTAAATTTGTGAGATTTTTAAAAAGTGTGACGTCATTTCCGGTTTCGGTATGGGAAACTGCAAATATTATTAATGATAATACATAAAGTTGACCGTCTCAATTGTTTAGCGCTGGTTTCGTTCATATCTATTTAGCCGTTATTGAGATATGATGTCACTTCCGGTTTTAAAATGGCGGCTTCCGGTTGGTTTTATAATAAGTCAAATGAGATATCAAAAGTACATACGTTACAAAAATATCAAAATAATCGGATCAATCTTTGTTGCCGAAATGCCAATCGATGTATTTCAAATTTCATGACGTCATTTCCGGTTTGATTAACATAATGTATAGTCTTTTGCTACTGATAATCCATAAAGTTGACCGTCTGAATCGTTTGGCGCAAATTTCGTTCCGATCGGTCTAGCCGTTGACGAGATATGACGTCACTTCCGGTTTCAAAATGGCGGCACAAAAAATTCATGGGGTAAAGGTTAAATCAGACGCCAAAAGTGCACACGTGGTAAAAATGTGAGATCAATCGGTTCAGCCGTTTAGGCTGTGGCCTGTTTACCGGATTTGAATTCCAGGAGACTACTACTACTGAGATTATTATTATTATTACTAGGAAAACGCTCTGTATAACGCGTTGTTGAGCGAGCACGGACACGCGCAACACCTCGAACCGAAAATATGTCGATCGACAATATCATTAAAAGCCAATAATTCTTGAAATTCGTCAGACTTGTAGGTATAAAAATCTCCAAATATTCCTAAAGTATTAGTCCCAATAGCCATGCAAAGTTTTAAGTTGATCGATTGAACCTTTATGATTAAAATGTTCCTTGTTAAAATTCCAAAATCATAGGATATATTTAAAAAAATATACCTGGGACCACTCATATGATAAAAGTGTGTGTACTTACACAATATTAGACGATCTGTTGAACGGTCATATCAGTTTCATACGTTTGAAAGTTTCTGCTCTAACTACCTTGGAACTATAAAGAGTCGAAGAAGCCGTGATCAACATTTTCGAGAAATTTGACAGATAACACGCAAAATGTCAGAAAAATGTCAATAACTTTTGGATTTAATCACAGATAAGTCTGAAAATTGTCAAAAATAAAGATAATATTGGTCCCAATGACCATGCAAAGTTTTAAGTTGATCGGTCGTACGGTTCAAGTTTAAATTTCAAAAATCATATGAAAGATTTTTTTAAATTTTAACCAATAGGAGGATTTGGCTGAAACTTTGTATGATTGGTTAAAATGTTAGTGGTAATGACTTGTCAAAATTTCAAATTGATAAAACAACCCAATCGAAAGATATTTTTTTTAAAATTTGAACCAATCACGGGATCCCGTTCAAAAACGATCCCAGGGACCGCATAGAGTACGTTAGTATGTGTACAAAATTTCAGATCGATTGCTTGAGCGGTTTGACCTGGGCCGCGGCCACAAAAAAAACAAACACACAGAGAAAGTGCCATAAGAGTACCGTGGTGACGCTCGCTACGCTCGCTCAATTATTAAATTTGAAAACCGCTCTAAAACACGGTTTTCTCAGCCCTCTAGCTCGAAAAGGGCGTAACCTATTGTTCCCAAATTTTGTATATTATGTTGTAGGGTGGGCCATAGCTCGAAATTGAGATATTTTCCAACAATGTGAGATTCCCCAATTTTAAGATCCAGTAGGCCGAAAATGCCACTTTGATGCCTACAGTAAAAGTGGGTTTGCTCCAGCCTTTATATGAGAGTGTGCGCGCGCCGTACGACTTGGCTGGCGTAGAGCGACCGCTCCACTAGATCACGTGTAACTTTTTTCATATCAAACAAATATGTCTGAAACTTGCTCAAATTACATTTTGGTATGTTTTCTGAAATATGTACAAATTTCAGAATTCTATATACAGTCTCGATATAGTGACCTCTCAAACAGGGTGATTTTTGCGCAAAACTTTTTAGTTTTTTTAATTAATAATTAATTATAATTAATCATTATAAATATTTACATAAGTGAATTTAAAACTAAAAAATTAACAATTCTACTGCAATCCATCACTTCAAACACCTCCTCCTCATATGTTCCCCCCCTGCAATACGTACGTAAACATTACCTTCAAAAATTATTTTATCTCAACCTTCATTGGATGTCATCCATCGGATCAGATTAGATCTGTCGAAAAGAGTGACAGCTCACAAAACATTCGCCCACAGCTGGCAAATGCTGTTATTTGAGTTATTTCGATGTTTTTGGGTTTCTGGGTTTCTATCATGTTTTGGATTTCTATCATCAGCTCCGCCATTTTTATTCTAATATTGATAATCAAAATTTGACCCCCACTACCCCCCCCCCCCCCCCCAAATAAGTAAAGATTTGATTTGATTTTATACGTTAATAAGCTAGTTTGAAATTTATACAGGTTTATCATCAATCCCCTAATTTTTAACCTAACTGACTGGACTGATAATAATAACATACTATTTCAATTTCAATTTCAATTTATCTTTATTTGCACATTTATATACATACAAAAAGGCGACATTCAACATTATAATGATCACATTTGTCATTGTTGATCTACCATGTAACCTGTTTAAAAAACAACTAAAACATATTATCTATTTAAGATAGTAGTCACACTGAACAATTTAACTACAAAAGAAGGTATACTTGCGAAAGTAATAGTCAAGATAGTTATAAAATAGTTAAAAGATAAAAAATTAATGAATTAATAAATACCATACCTATACTATAGGGTTACTACAAAGCGTAAGTTGAAACTCTAGCAGTACCTAATCAAAATAAGGTAGGTATGATAGCTACAAGATTAATTTAAAACAGATAAGTTTAAAGATAAGCTAAAGCTAAGTTACTATTGTACGGGAGTTCAGACCTGTTCCTTGTAACACCCAATTGCAAACAAGTGATTCTTTAACATTTTATTGAACACACCTACACATGAGTCTTTTAGCTTGGTTGGCACATCATTATAGGCTTTCGCCGAAGCGTAAGCGAAAGACGATTTATATTTCGATGTTTTGTGGGTTGCAATCGATAGGTCAGCTCGGTTTCTAGTATTCACTAAATGCAGTTCTCCTCTTCGCACGATCTTCCTAGCCAAGTAGGATGGCTGTCCTGTCGTGATTGCCTTATGCGTAATGTTTAGGAGGTGGTGGAGACGGCGCTCATGCATTTTTAGCCAGCCGGCTTTCCTAATAGCTGGGGTGGTGTGGCATCTCCCAGGGAGGTTAAATGCAAAGCGGGCGCAAGCATTTTGGATAGTTTGTATACGGCTGCTATTCGCCTGAGTAATACATGGCCCATACACAGTGTCACAGTATGCTGGCGTCGAGAGAACAAGAGCATCTGCAAGGAGCAGCTTGGTTGATGTCGGGAGCAGCGACTGTAGCTTGCGGAGTCGTCGAAGCTTGTTGAAGGAGGTTCGCCGTAGCTGTGATACGTGCGAATTGAACGAGAAATGGCTGTCCAAAGTTACACCAAGACTTTTAGCTTCATCGGATAATGGGATCGGCACGTTGTCGAGCAGGACTTCGAAGTTACTCAGAATTACCTTATCTCTTTGCTGTTTGGTGCCTATTAGCAGAGATACGGTTTTCGTGGGATTCAGGATGAGTGCGCGGTCACGTGCCCATGAAGAGATGGCAGAGAGGTCAGCATTCATATGATCTTTGGCACTCGCCGTGTCAGCCGGGTCGAAAGACACATACAGTTGCGTGTCGTCAGCATATACATGTATCTGACAATGTGTGAGACTTTCATGAATGTCAGCCGTGTAGATGATGAACAAGAGGGGACCAAGAATTGATCCCTGCTGTACTCCCGTGTGGATGTTTACAGACTTTGATGTTAAACGATGTTGATGTTAAACGAATAGTTAAACTATTGAAAATATAGTTCATGAAAATTTGTGAAATTGTGAAAATAAATTAATGATATTTAAAAATAAAACGTACTTTAGTACTAAATTATTTTTTTAATATTGTTTTTGCCATTTTTTTTAGTTATCTCTTGACGGTTTACTAATCTATTTCCCTATGTCAATTTTGACGTTTTTTTGATAATTTTGTGGCTAATTACGACAATCACGTCAAACTTCCAAATAATTTTGACATATCTCCCGCTTTTAATTGTATTGGCTCATTATTTGTGTTAATTATACCATATTAATGAAAACTCATAATGATAGCAAGTAAACTATGTCGCAATTCTTGAAAATATTAATAAAATATAATTGTAATTATTTTTCGGAGAACTCGATACGATAGCAAAAGCATAACACCCACGGAAGTTTTTCAAATATTGATAAGTAGGTACAATAGGAACCGATTACTTGAGCCTAACATGCTGTTAAATGAGCTCTGTATCTGAAAACTTGGTTTAAGAGCGTGATGTGATGCATACCAACCATGAAGCCAATCATCGTGATTTTAAAACTTTATGACTATGAAAAAATATTCTAAAATATTCACTAACATTTACTATTCACTAAACGGTAGAAACAGATATAAATCCATTTCCCCATCCAACTAATGTCGGGTTGGGGGTTGGAAGTAGCTCCACCATCCTCTAGGGCCTCCTGGGATGCCGAAGCCGACCGGCCATTCCGACTTCTTCCCCGTTGTCCTCCTCCTCATCGTCTTCACTACCATCTGAATCTTCCACCTGCCGCCAATTCATTCCATCTTTCTATGTCTTCCCACCATTTCTCTCTTTAGTCTTTAGTCCTTCAATCAGGGCCGTATTATCCATAAGGCAACGTAGGCAGTCTGCCTCGGCATACGAAGCTTTTGGGGGCTACGAAAGTGCCACTTCAATAAATAAGATCATTTTTAATTAATTTATATTTGAGAAGCTCCTCTCTCCTTCAGCACTGGTCCCAAATATGGAGAGATATATTCTTAAAGCAATCTTAACATTCGGAAAAACTAAGAAAATTGATTAAAAAGTGTTAAAAAATGCCCTGCGGGGCAGGTTTGAACATGTCATGAGACACAAATGCAATTATTTTTTTATATAATTTAGTGAATCATGCTTCTAGCCTTCAGTATATTATTGCCGTGTTTTAAGGAATTATGGTTCGAGGTGTCGCACGTATCCGTGCTCGCTTATCAACGCGTTACACAGAGCGTTTTCCTTGTAACTATATTTGCAAGCAATGGTCAGAAAGTCAAACAATTATCACTAAAAACGCCCTGTTTGGTAGATAGCAAACGATCGAATAATATATAGTAATTAACTTGAAAACTAATTAGTTTTGTCATGTGGTTTACTGGGGTATAAAAGCAGGTCGGGTTGCAGGATTCAAGTCACTGAGCACTGAGGGAGCAGAAGTAATCGTCTAGAACAAGCTACAAGTCTCAATCATCATGAAGTTGGTGTACCTTTTGCTGTTGGGTGAGTAGAATTTACTTGATTCGTGTTACAAATTAACTTTGAAATATTTTATATTATTGCGATTGAGATATTATTGCCTATGGACAGTAGAGTCTTACAGGAAGATAAGTTTGTATTTATTAATTAACGAATTAATAATTTTTTAGAATATTTTACATGGTTGCGGTCCTCAAAACTAGATTTTTTAAAACATTATTCATGGTTTATAATTTTTTTGTAACATTTTAAATAATTGTGTCGAAAATATTATTCCTGTTACTTACTCTTTTGGGAGACTAGATTTTTTTATCCTAATTAAGGTAGTACCTTCATTATACATATTGTTGGCGCTAAGGCCTGATTGATAAAGTGGACTGTAAATTAGGGGGGGGAAGAGAAAAGATAGAAAAACTCACCGACAATGTAGAGCCGTCTCGGCGTGAGGTGGCCGTCGTGGAAGCGATGGTCGTAGAGCAGAGCGGCTTGGTGAGGATGGATTTAACTATTCTAATCTAATAGAGTAAAGGAAAGGAAAAGAAAATGGTATGCATGGGCCTGCCTGGTGAACGGCCAGGGAACCGCGACACCACAAAAGAGAAAGGTCGAGAGCAGGAGCCCGCAACGTGTGCTCACTTCGAGCAGATAACTTAGAAAAGGAACCGTGGAACACGAACGAGGAAAGGTCAAGCCACAGAGCGCTGGCTAGACTGAACCAAGGAACAGGGGATGAAGATATGACCACAAGGTCACAGAAACGAAGGGCGGGAAAACACAAAATAATGGCGCGAACACATATGTATAAAAAAAATCTTGAAATTACAAGTTCAGAAAACGTTTTCCTACATTTCAACTATATTTAAGTATAAATGAATCATAAAATGTCATTTAACTTGCAACCCCTGTCGTATAGCGAGGTTTCAATTTATTGCCTTCCGAGAATGAACAAAACTGTAACACAGGAGGTATAGGGAAATCATTTAGTTTTTGGTTGATAACTTTTAAAATAGCACACGTTGGTATTGTTTTCAATTTTTTTCCTAATAGAATGTCTAACTATCTATCTAAAAATCAGTTTTTTGAAAAAACGTTGAACCTCAGTAAAATTCAAAACTCAAAAATAGCATGGAAATCGTCATAATTTTAATGGCCCCTATAAGACTACATGTTAAAAATAGGAATTTATAACTACAATATCTCAAAATCTAGACACGAGAAGTTGTTCATATTTCACAGTATCGTGTAAATAGTGATTATTGATACCTCTGCCAAAAATAGGCTTATTTGGAAGATATGAGATATCAGTAGTGCTACCTTAAAAAGATATGAGTCTTAAATTATTTTGTCCCATACATTATTCGAATTTGCAGAAGATTCTTACAAGAGAGGAGTAGAATTTTTATTTGTAATATTCACAATTTGTTTGTATTTTAAATTATTTTGTCCAATATTCATATATCCCATATCAGAAATTCCTAAAAAGAGAGGTAGACTCTTCGTAATAGTTCACAATTTATTATATTTTGTATTTTAAATTATTTTTTCCCATACATTATTCGAATTTACAGAAGAAATGAGATGTATTTATTTATTTATATTTTGTGTTATACACAATTTTGTTTCGTATTTCCAATTATTTTGTTTCCATATTACTCCCATATCCCAACTCATTACTATTAGCAGTAATGAAAGAGAAGAATTTCTTTTGTATTATCCACAAATTATTATATTTTGTATGTTGAATTATTTTGTCCCAATTATAATATTATTCCTGTTAGCAGTAGTGTCTCACAAAAGATATGTAGACCATTTATATTATTTTAAAATAATAATTTTACTGTAATATTTTAAATGATTATATCTGATGTACGTTTACAACAACGCAGGTCGATTAAAAAACATGACAGATTAAACAACAAAGAATTACAAAAGTCACAAGAGAAAATGCATACCTAAATCACAAACAATTCACTTTTTTTTTTGTTAATTTTAAACCATAAATATATTCTGTTGTCACGGACCCCCAAAACTTATTTCAAACTTCTTGCTCCATTCTCCAAGGCTAAGATAGTTTATGGCTCTAACTCAAGTGGTGGATAGTGGATAACATAGTGGATAGTGGATAACATATCATAATAATGATATTGAAAATCGTTTTGAATGAACTGTACGGCAAACCTGGTTTTATATTAGATAAAATAAAGATAAATAAAAAAAGATATATTAAAGAAAAAATATATAAATTTTAGATAAATTTGTAATAAAAAAAGATTGTAACACAATTTCAAGAAAATTCAATTTTTGCTAAGAGGATACAAATGTATAATAGAATCCCCCTAGAAATTATGAATTTAGATAATGTAAAGATTTTTAGGCGACATTGTTCAAAATTTGTTAGAGGTAACCAACTGTCCCCCAAACCAGGAGAAAGATCAACTTTCTGGGACAAGGGGGACGGATAATTGTTATTAGATTTAATGAGTGCATTACCTATACCTATCATTGTATTAAATAGCACAAACTTGCTAATAAATAACTTACTACTACTACCACTACTACTACTACAACTACTATACTAAGCTATTACTACTACTTTTATTTTTCTATTATTATTTAAATTTAACTTAATTTTAATTTAATTTTTTTTAATATATATTTTTTTTTGGGGGGGGGGAGGGGGGCGTTGTTTACGAAACACTTTCCAGCGGCATGCGGGTCCGGGCAGTTAAGGACCAAGAAAATTTTGATACCTTAGGTATTTCTTTACAATTATGAGACTTAGCTTTAAAATACTTTTGCTCTCATTACGGCCCCCATTGCCCTAGCAAAAGTGATTTTATATA
Organism: Leuctra nigra; assembly: GCA_934045905.1. Taxonomy (NCBI): domain Eukaryota; kingdom Metazoa; phylum Arthropoda; class Insecta; order Plecoptera; family Leuctridae; genus Leuctra; species Leuctra nigra. The sequence continues at coordinate 2,695,465 of OW203770.1, forward strand.
AAGTTGCTCATCACAAAATGTCTGAAATTTCTAGATTTATTGACGCAAGTGCAGAGAACGAAGAGTTTCTAGTAGTCTTCGACGACGTCATTTCCGGTTTCAGTAATTAGAAAAATTTAGTTTCACTATTGATATTTCATAAAGAGGGCTGTCTGAATCGATTGGGGCTAGTTTTATTCCGATCGATCCAGCCATTTTTGAGATATGACGTCACTTCCGGTTTCAAAATGGCGGCTTCCGGTTGGTTTTATAAAATGTCACTTCAGACGCCAAAAGTGCACATGTGGTAAAAATTTCAGATTGATCGGTTCAGCCGTTTAGCCTGTGGCGGTGATAGCGGTGTTTCCTGATATCATCTTCAGAATCAGAAAGTGGTGTAATTTCACATTTTTCACGGCCCTCTAGCTCGCAAATGGAATAACATATTGTTCCAAAATTTGTATATGTTGTCAGGTGGGCCATAGCTCGAAATTAAGAAATTTCGCAACAATGTGAGATTTCCCAATTTTGAGATCCAGTAGGCCGAAAATGCCATGTTATTGCCTATTCATAGTTTGCTCGAGCTTCTTTTGTTTTACATCAACAATGTAAAAAAGTATATTTCCGGCCATTTTGGTGTACAGCTGTCAAGTTGATTTAAACTAATTATTATCGGTTTGTTGAAGATATAGTTTATAAATCAGTGGTTTTATAGCTAAAAGAACTTCTTCTGCAGCCTGCAATTGCGCAGGTAACCATAAATATTATCAAAAATATACTGAAAAACAGATTGACAGCCGTTCTGACATGTTACACCAAGATGGCCGCTCAACAATGAGATGATGTCACGAGCAAACTATGAATAGTAAAAGTGTTTGGTCTGCTCCTCATTTTATTAGGCATTTACGTTAATTGAGTGAGTGTGAGTGTACGGTACGACTTGGCTGGGTAGAGCGACCGCTCCACTAGATTCCGTTCATAAGATTATTAGCTCACGGTCTTGTGGTGTTGAAGACTGTTATCCGCAAATATCTACTTTCGGACGCAATTTCAGCAGAGCATGAGGCTATTACTAGAAAAACGCTCAGTGTAACGCGTTGATGAGCGAGCACCGATACGTGCAACAACTCCAACCAAACTTGATCACCTCAATTAACTGTTTTCCAATGTCTATAGACTCAGGACGAATTGTAGATCCATGTGGCGTGGTCTTTACATGTGTGCAAAATTTCAGCTCGATCGGAGAAATGGTGTGACCTGTAGAGCGTCCTGGACACACAAAAAAAACAGAGGTCCGTGCCAAATAAAGCCAAAAGGAGTCGCTTGCTCGTTAAATCACACAAATTTACACCTAATATGTAATTGGGCATTTATTTTAAATCTAAAAGAATGCTTCGTAAAGTATGATACACAAATTTTGTGAATATATTTATGTAATAATCGCCGCCAAAAACAATCTCTGACAAAATATGATTTTGTTGCAGCATGTATCGTCGTGCTAGAATCAACTGCTCTTTCCTGCCCTTTGGCTACTGGCCGAACCATCATCATCAGCGACTACCCCGCCAGTATCCCGGCTACCAACTGCGTTGGATGGTGCTACTATTATCCCAACTCCAAGCTTGACAACTTACCTAGTCTAAACCTAGGAATGTCTGATACCCTGATAGTCATTGCTGGACCTACCAGTTCTCCCTATACTGCAAAGACGCTCATGCAGTCATACAAATCCTACATCCAATACTATGCCGGGATTACCAACCTCTTGTTCTACACTTACCCTGTTCCTTCTCCTGATGCTAATGGCGCTACCGCTGCCAGCAACACACTGTTAACTACTCAGATGCCTGGCATTTCTGCTTCTGTACAGGTCAAGGCCTACGCTGCGTACATTGTTGACAATCCCACTGGCAGTCCTTGTAGCTTCTATAATATTGCTCCAACTCCTCCTCCCTGCCCTCTCGCTGCAGGCCGAACCATCATCGTAAGCGACTACCCATCCAGTATCCCGACTAGGAACTGCCCTGAATCGTGCTACTATTATCCGAACTCCATGCTTGACAACTTACCCAGTCTAAACCTAGGAATGTCTGATACCCTGATAGTCATTGCTGGACCTACCAGTTCTCCCTATACTGCAAAGACGCTCATGCTGGCATACAAATCCTACATCCAATACTATGCCGGGATTACCCACCTGTACTTCTACACTTACCCTGTTCCTTCTACTGATGCTAATGGCGCTACTGCTGCCAGCAACACACTGTTAACTACTCAGATGCCTGGCATTTCTGCTTATGTACAGGTCAGGGCTTACGCTACCTACATTGCTGACAATCCCACTGGCAGTCCTTGTGCGTATTGGAATTTGTAAATAGGGCCGATAAGTAGACGCAGCTCAGAAGGAAGTCTCGTGCATTTTTGTTCCAGTACATTTGTAAAAAAAAACACGAATAATAATGTAAAGTATCACCTGAGAAATTTATAATTTTCATTTACAAAAATCAAATTGAAATGTAATGATACACTTAGGCGGGAAAAACGGCAAGTGGAAATAATCAGTACTGTGATTTTCGAGTCTCCAACAATGTGTTACTATGGTGAATACTTTTTTGCCATGGCAATATAGAAATGTGTGATGTCATTGTCAATTTTCCTGTTCTAAAATTGAAAAAAAATCAAATATTGTATTATATAATTCCAAAAACTGTTAATCTATCAACAAAAATATTACTACCATCTGAGTTCAGCAAATCTCAACTTCCATAAAATAACTAGGTTATTCTGAAATCTAATTTTCACGAGACTTCCAGATTAAAGTTTGAAGTAAGCACATATTATTGTTGATTTTACTGTGACACTGAGACTTCTTTGTTTGTTATAAAGTGATGTATTTTAATTTGTTGCACAATCTAATTGATTTATTTTACCATACTCACAGTTTGTTGTATTGTAACGAAGTGAAGTTGATGAATATTAATAAACGCACTGCAAATCAAGCGTCCATGTTTTATTGAAAAACACGTCGATGCTCCAACTACATGCATAAAATAATAATATCCACACAAGTCCCTGTCCCACAGGCAAACGTTCTAGCAGTTCGTGCATTGGCTAGTTCCAAAAAGTAAACAAAATAATTCAAATCATTTACATAATAAATCGACATTAGAATTCAGAATATTGCGGTTCCGTATTATTCTTACTTAATCAAAATGATATTGGGAAACTTCAAAAGCTCCAAAACAAAGTTATGAAGAGCATACTTTGGGTAAATAGAAGTACCTACAGTTTGTTCCTAAGGCAGACACACTCATTGTTCTCGTTTTATAAGGTATCGTAAAATCATTTGCTCTTATTGTATCCTCAACCATTTATTGCACATCCCTTGTTCGAGGTCGTTTACAACCTTGTAGCCCTTAGCTCGCTTAGGGTGTGGAATATTTTTCCACAATGGTATGTATGTATTTACGAGGTATGTTTTGACACTTTTAGGTTTTTACGATAGGGTCAGGTCCATTGTAAGTGTCACTAATACATCATAAAACGAGAACAATGAGTGTGTCTGCCTTAGGAACAGAGTATAGGTACAGTTGAGTTTTTCTCTCTATACCTAAGTCGGCAAACGCGGTATCCAGTCAAAGGCCACTCATCCATTGTCAATGGTTCAAAAACATGACACTTTCTAACAAGCTACAGGTTCGGCTACAGGCCGTGTTTTATGATCTCCAAATCCCAACTCTCCCCTGTTGTCAAATATGGTCAAATGTTTCTTAGAATATGGAAAGGGGTAGGACATCTTTCTAAACCTCTCAAATCTGTGGTATTTGGCATCAATGCACAGTTGTAAAAATCGTCCTCCCTGCCCCTGACTTGATACCTGGCTCATCTCTAAATTTACAACCTGCCAAAACAAACACTTGTTCCTAGTCAAGCTCCATTGTGCAAATTCTGAGTGGAAATCAATGGAAACTTTCAAATAGGTATAGAGAGAAAAACTCAACTGTACATCAATCTCTAATATGAATAATGCATTATGTTGGATTAATGTTAAACAAAGGATTTTATTAAATACATTAGCTTTTATATACAGAATTACTCAAGGACTAGCGTCTCAATACCTTAACAATAAGCTGTTGCCTGTGCAATCCCACACACATAATACAAGACATAATTATTCATAGAGCAGCCACCTTTAGGAAATAATTGCCTTTTTCAAAAGGAATTAAAATGTACAACAAGCTGCCAGACAAAGTTAAAAATGTCAACAAGGTTAACATTTTCAGGCGTGAATGTATAACAATAATTAAAAACTGTTTGTGGAAGCCAGATATCCTGGCAAGTATTAATGTAGGATTTTGGGATAAGCCCTAACTATGTCCAAAGTATGTTATATGACTCATGTATTTTATGTATTGTCATGTAATTAACTATAGAGTTTCAGTTATATTATAATCCTGTAGTTTTTGTTGTAGTATTTATTTTCTTGACATATAATCAACCACTGAGTTTTTCTGCTGTATCTATAAATATAAATGTAATTCAAGATGTCTGTAAGAAATAGCTTTATAGCTAATAAATGATTTTACTACTACAAGTTTTCTGGAAAAAAGATTCGCCTAACTCTATTTTCCCAGGTATCACCCGCATTCCAAATGTTAGTCCATAATTGACAAGCACTATCTTTGTTAGGGCCGGAATAACCAAAGTTAATCTGAGCCGGATTAACTAAATATTGGACTAAATTGGCGGCACAGCCAATCAGATACCTCAAAATGAGTGAAACAATTGAATTTAATCCAAAGTTAGCTAATCCGGCACAATAGACAACATCATAAATTATCTAGTTAGCTCTGCTTTTCAAAAAATTTCATATGCAGTACCGTGATCCAAGTATCTATTATGGTTTTTCAACAATGGATCATAACCATAATAGATACTTGGATCACGGTACTGCATATGAAAATTTTTGAAAAGCGAGCTAACTAGATAATTTATGATGTTGTCTATTTCACTTTGGTTATTCCGGGCCTTAGGGAATTGAAACTCAGCTGTCGATATATTATAGGCCTCCGAAATAGCCATTCCCACAAATAAGTGATACGTGATGGAGCCACTTCTGGCAAGATGGCTACTATCAGGTCCACATATTAATTTGTTTGTTTTTACATTTCGTGTTTCCATAAAGCAGTGAAAAAACAAAAAACAAATGAAATTGATACTTAGCTATAAATTTACTTTCTTGGCCATAACAAACAACTATATCAAATATTTGTATTTATATTTATGCAAATGCGCTCTTGATAGCCGCCATTTACCTAGTACCACAAAATCCACCAGAGGTCAGTTGTGTTCCTTATTTTCTCGAATAGGCGCTCCACTAGCACGACAATTAGCGCTTACCTAGTGGACGAAAGGCGATTGAATGGTGAGGGTGAAGTATTGAAAGAGCTATGGCCGCCGTGTTAAATTGTAGAAATATGAATAAAGAAATAGGGGTTACAATGGGGTAGTGCATGCGTACCGCACGACGCTGACAGCAGCTAGCGTCGCATAGCCTCTCCTACCCAATTCCGACTCTCACCTCCACGAGGTTAACCCCGGTAACCTGAGCAACCCCACTCAAGATCAGGTACCCAACCCCGGTGGCGAGTGGGGTCAGGGCTAACGAGACCGGGAGAATAGTCCTCCGAAAAGGGGGTTGGGCGTGGGGCTAACAACCCCACCCTGTGAAAACACAATTGTTACGAAACCCCAAAAGAAGCCTCGGATGGATGGATGTAACGGGAAACGATCGGGCAAACGGAAAGGGATATGATTATTGGTACATGGAATACTCGTAGTCTCCACAGAAGCGGGGCGCTAGCGGAGCTACTCGACGAAGTTAAAAAGTACAGAGTGGGGGTACTAGCAGCTCAAGAGACCAGATGGCTAGGCAGTGGAATATTTGACAATAAGACGCACACTATCTTGATAACAGAGTTCCGAGAAGGACACTGGACGGACAACCAGGCGGGAAAAGACCGGTGGGAAAACCAAGACTGAGGTGGAAAGATAATGTGAAGAAGGATGCAGTAGAGATACTAGGTGTAAGGAACTGGAGAAGGATTGCTAAGGAGAGGGATGTCTGGAGGCGGAAGATAGGGGAGGCCAAGGCTCGAGTTGGGCTGTAGCGCCATCGAAGAAGAAGAAGAAGAAGAAGAAGTAGAAGAAGAAGAAGAAGAAGAAGAAGAAGAAGAAGAAGAAGAAGAAGAAGAAGAAGAAGAAGAAGAAGAAGAAGAAGAAGAAGAAGAAGAAGAATAAAGAAATAAGAATAGTGGCTTGTGCTGAAGTAAAACTGACTGAAGAGAGTCTATAATTGATTTTGTTTGTATAAATATTTAACCTGTCAAAAAGGGTGTAATTTCACTGTTTTCACGGCAATCTAGCTCGCAAATGACATAACCTGTTTTTCCCAAATTTGGTATATGGGGTGGGGTGGGCCATAAAGATATTTTGCAACAATGTGAGATTTTCCAATTGTAAGAATACAGTGCACTGTGGCCCACTGGATTCATCTATGGATTCATCAATGTTTACATAAACAAAACCGATATTTTCGTGTCACTGTCTTCATTCAAGTCGAACATTTTTTTTCTCTGGCTACATAACTTCATTTGGAATAAATACATCGAAGGATTAGCAGCATTGCGAAATGAATTCAAGCATACCACAACACAGAAAACAGTTTTACTTAGGAACAAGCTAATATTACTTTATTCATATTTCTACGTTTTACACGGTGGCCATAGCGTTATAGTACGTCCAGCGAGCGTGTAGCCTTTCCTTTCATAAGATGAGCAGTATTGTTCGACCCTTTTTCGACCGTTAAGCTCTGACAAGATACAACTCTTTTTATGACCTGCCACCCCTTCCACCTACACTGTTGCCATTTTAAACAACTTTCCTTGAATTTTAAAAGCCAACTGCATTGAAAGATATTTGGCACCACAACAAAACAACCCTTTCCAGAACACCTGCAGTCGTTGAGAGATATTTACAACCGCACACGCGTCAAAACACTCCGGATTACAAGCTAAGCCCATTGTTGAATTTTACGCAGCATTTGCTGAAGTGGCTACACGCTCGCTGGACGTACTGTACAAGGTAATGTTCCCTACCAAAAGTTTCGCCGCCTAGTTGGCGCTACAGTCTACTTCGGAGGGGTACTGTGTTAGTTTTACATTTCGTTTTACAATGATATTATGCACATAGGACACTGTAATTTACATTTTTAAAGGTATTTGAGAGTACAACCTGCTAACAAAGAATATTAATACTACAATTGGTAATTTAAACTCATTAAAACTCATTTAAAGGCTGTAATGAGTTCAATTTCTATGTGACATGAAGTCAAAGTTTAAAACGAAGAATAGGTGATGTATTTGTGAATATTGAAGGAGATGGAAGGTGTTATAAAAACTGTAATGTAGAATAGCATATATTCTAACTAAACACATCATAAACATCTAATTACAGTGTCCTAAGTATATAATATTAGTGTAAAACGAAATGTTGTCTTTCACGGCCTTACTTCACGTTAACTTCGGAGGCGAAAGGTCACAGTCTTCGCGTGTACGGCTGAGATCGAGATTATTCGTCAAGACTTGGCCGAACACAATGGGGGAGGGGAAGAGGTATGCAGAGGAGACACGGGTCCGGGGGCATGGCCCCGGAAAAAAATTATATTACCTGATTGAGTTTGGTTCACTTTTATTCGTTTTCGCATCGATTTGTATATTTCTTTTGTATTTTAAAGAAAGTTACCAATACTATTGCTTGTTTTATGCAAGGTTGCTAAACGTACTGATCTTGGAATAAATTTGGTGAGCACATATATTTATTAAAAAGTATCCCTGAAAAGGGGGAGGGGGTGGGTTCGGGGGCAAAGCTCCAGAGAAAATTATCCACAGATATAAGTTTCGGTGCAATTTTGATACACATAACGTCCAGTATCCAAGAAATCCTTTCTATCCAAATAAAAAATAAACAACAATGAAATCCCACTTATGCTACCATTTGTAAACATAAGGAACTTAACATTTCTCTTCCAAAACTTGCTACTTATTCCCGAGTGAAGAAAATGTATTTCCAGCAAGCTGTCTGCTTCTTCTGGTATGTTTTGTTGTGTAGGTACCTATTTACAGACAGTGCTGGCAAATCGCATCAACGCAAGTCGCGGGTCGTGGAGTACTTGGCCCGTGTCTGATCTAAACTATGCTTATTGTAAATATCTGTGGGAGTTTTACATTTCTATGTAGATCTATTTCCATCTATTTACAGGAGGGGCGCTTGCCCCCCCTCCCCCTGAATGTCAGAAAAACATTAAATCTTCTGGGATTTTACGTATAGTTTCATTTTGTCACAAAAAAAAAATGATTTCAAAGTGTCAAAAAACCAAAAAATTGCCCTGCGGGGCATGTTTGAACATGTCTCCCACCACCCAAAGCGCAATATTTAAAAACAATTGAATATTTCAACAAAATACACCTCATAACGTCTCAAAATAGATTTCAAAAGTGTCCAAAAACAAAAAAAAATACCCAGGGTTGGGGCGCGCCCCCCACACCCCCCATAACCCGTAAAATATTGTTTTCCTTGCCCTGCCCCCACCTGCAGAAATCCTGCGGACGCTCATGTATAAACATGTTTTAAATTATCATGTCTATTTAGCTTATGTAGGGTCAGTGTCAAAAGAAGCCGGCCAAATCCCCATGTTGGTATATGGGAAACCGGTATAGGGACTATTGGAAGTGGGCTATGATCTTTATATTTGATCAATATTTTTGCTTTTTTCTGATATTCATTTACTAACACTTCCCCCCCCCCCCCTCCCCCTCCCCCAATACTTCACACCACGACTTCCGATTCTGCAACATAGTTGAACCATGGAATTTTAAGCCTCTTAAAAGTCCATGATTGAATGAAGTAAGAAGTGGAAGCTCATGCAATTATCACAAAAAAGGAATGATTTAAAAAATGTATACTCGTCATTCATTCAAAAATTATTTTAAAATAAATAAGCTCATGGAAATTAGGTTCTTTTGTAGACTTTTCTAGTGTTTATATGGTGTTCATATAGGAAATAATCTATCAAAGAAGCGTATTAGTACAGATATCTCTCGGAGACCTCTACTTGGGCGTTCCACCTTAACACAAGGAGTATCAACTCCAATGGCGCACGGCGCAGAACTCTGACGTGTTATTAACGTCGTACTGTTCTGCAGCTAGGCTAATGGCGGCTGATTGCGATCACGACGAAGATAGCCGAGATAGCCGCCATTTACCTAGTACCACAAAATCCACCAGAGGTCAGTTGTGTTCCTTATTTTCTCGAATAGAGTTTGACATCGCCACACATTTTTATGATGAGAGATTTTGGCCATTGCTGTACACAGATGTTCTTTAGTGTAGGCGACTCGCTGTTTCATCAACTTTTTGATAGAATGTACAAATAAGCCCGCCGACGGCTGTCATTAAGTCCGGGTCTTTTAAATTTCTTTATTTGTTTTATAAATTTACCTACAGAGAATTCCCAGCCCCACAAACCTTAAGGTGATACTAGCGCTCGGCCGTTTTAGAAAATTGAGGGAGAAAAATTGTTTCATAAGTGAGTGTAACTTTTATAGGATGTTCACATGATCAGTCTGATTGAATATTAGTAGCCCTTTTTAATTTTTGCTTATTGCATCGTTAATTAGGCACCGGTTATTCAACAAAACCGCACAAAACGATGAAATTTGCGATACGATTGGAGACCAAACCCGTGAACCAATTGATCTCAAATTTTAATCATGATTAGATGAAAGTCAAACTTAGGGTTATCCCTTGGCACATTTTTTAAATTTAATTTTATACGGCGCCCAGGGAGACGAGAAAATAGCTAATTTTTCACCAAAACTCCACTAATTATTACTAAGTAACGAAATAAAAAATAAAAAATGTACCAAGGGACAACCCTAAGTTTGTCTTTTATCTAATCACGATTAAAATTTCAAATAATTTGGTCTACCCATTTCGTCTCCAATCGTATCGCAAAAAGTGTCTACAAAAAGCAGAAAAATTGCTCGCGCATGCAGCACCTTAACATGCTGCTTGTCTGCGGGACTACTATAAACAGCAAAACATAAATATTTATCACAAAAACTACAACTAAATTTTGGCAAATTTTGGCAATCTTTTATGTGATTGAATGGTGAATTAGAAAATAATGATAAAATAATTTGAATTTTAGTTAAGACCAAAGCATATCACGTGACTTTATTTCTCTACATCCGATATAAAAAAATAGTTACTATGAGAACACTCCTTACATCGTTCATGTTGAGTAATTCAAGGTGTATGAAGAATATTCACTGCATACTGGAGCTTATCAATATTTTCAGTCAATATTAGTTGATTTTGCAGGGATAGGGCACTAGCCAAACTTTCTCCCGCTATTGTGCTGCAGCGCTGCCATCGGTTGTGAGTATGAAGCGTGAAGTAAGCTTTGAAGTAAGCTGTTCGTGCCACTCAAAATTAAAATTCGCGAAACTTGATTTTGGCAGGCGTAAGAAGATGTACTTACTGTTTAGATACATAGATGTTTTACTCTAGTATAATAAAATGTGTAAAAATAAGAAGATAGTGCAAGATCTAAAGCAAATTCTATTTCAATCTGAAGTGACACCCCCTCAATTGTTTTAGTTGAAAGTTACAAAATTCCATTAAGCAGTGAGCCAGTTCCAGAGAGCACTGGAAACAAAAATCATTCTGTGAGCTGTCATTATATGATCAAAATATCATTATTACACAATCATTTCTAATAATTATCCACTCTTTCGGTAAATAACCAAATATCAACATTAATTCTTATAATACGAGGGTAGTTCCAAAAACACCCGACCTGAATTATAAATGGTGGTTATTGTTTAAAAATAATTACTATGGTAGAAATAACCATTCTTATCAGGCTTAAGTTTTAAGTTTGATGACCCTACGTTGTGTAGTATTTGTTTAGCAGCCATCGGCAGTGACTTTGTAAACATTGGTCAAAAATGGAAAAATTCGGTCATCGTTATGTGATCCAATACTTTCTCTCAGCCCAACGAATATCAAAGCCGAGCTAGATTCCACTCTGGGGGAGTCTGCTCCTTTGTTTACAACTGTAAAATATTGGGTGGCAGAGTTTAAACGACGTCGTACGAGGTGCCAAGACGAACATCGCAGTGGTCGACCAAATGAGGTGACAGCGGCAAGGCCATGGCGTCAGTTTTTTGGGATGCGAGGGGATAATTTTCATTGATTAACTTCAAAAAGGAAAAACAATCAACGGTGAATATTATGCGAACTTATTGCAGCGTTTGAGTAACGAAATCAAGAAAAAACGGCCGCATTTGGAGAAGAAGAAAGTGTTGTTTCATCAAGACAATGCACCAGTTCACACATCCTTCAACGCGTTGGCCAAAATCAATGAGTTAAAGTTCGAATTGCTTCCTCACGCACCCTATTCGCCAGATTTAGCCCCCTCGGATTATTTTCTGTTTCCAAACTTAAAAAATTGCTAGGTGGTCAAAGATTTGCCGACAATGAGGAGGTGGAGTCTGCTGTTGATGGCTATTTTGAGGAGCTCGACGGTATTCACTATAAACAGGGTATCGAATCAATTGAACATCGCTGGGAAAAGTGTATCGAGCTAAAAGGAGACTATGTTGAGAAATAAAAATATTATTTTCCAAAAAAATTGTGTTTTTTGTTAGGTCGGGTACTTCTGGGACTACCCTCGTATTACATGAAAATACGGACTGTGGGTAAGAATTACTTTGATTTGTAAAATACTCACTCGACGCTAGCGCCAAAGTGGCCGACCTGTCGTCCTAACTTTACATCGCCCTAAAGAGACTAGACATACACTTCCCCCGCCCAGTTGTGGTGCGGGGGAAGTGTAGGTCTAGTCTCTTTAGTTTCCAACTTTCTAACACAGATGGCAATAGCAGTATCGTTTGGTAGTACAGCTGAATATCATGTCGTACCTATTCGAACAAATAAGCGTGAACAAAAGTGAACAAATATGTGTAAAATTCTTGTGAAAACGAGAAGTCTATTCACCAAAATCATTTGACAGATTGCATTTGTTTTGAATGAGGCGGCAAGAAAAATGTGTGTTCAGAAGGCCGTGATAAAAACAATTGAATTGAATGAAAATAGGGAATTTTCGCAAGAATTTGAATGAATGTGTGCTGTAAATGTAATGAAATATGCCGATAGTATTTGATTGTTGACACTAAGGTATTCATCCATTTCTGTCTAGTGTCGAATTGACTAATCTATTTCTCTTATGTTAATTATGACGTTTATTCGATAGGGCACTGGCCAAACTTTCTTCCACTTGCATGGAGCTACCATCGAGACAGGTAAACTCATTACAACAACGCGCGAAATATTTTTGACAGGCATAAGAAGATGTACTTAGGTACTGTTTTGATATATCATTTATTTACTCTAGTATTATTTATAACATGTTTGAAAATAAGAAGATATCACAATTTCTAAATCCAAATCCATGTAATAACGAGACGACACCCCCTCAGTTGTTTCATTGTTTCCATTTGCCGTGGAAAAAAAAACATACTGACAGCTGTCATTACACGATCAAAATATCATTATTAAACTACAATATCTAATAATTAGCCACTATTTCGGTAAATAACCAAATATAAAAATTTATTCATAATTCTTATTCTCAATTCTTATAAGAATACGGTCTGTGTAGCAAGAAAAAAGTGACCTCCCTCGACGCTAGCGCCAATAGTGACCGAACTGTCGTCCTATCTTTGCATCGTCCTTGTCGATAATATTCGATAATTTCGACAATCGCGTATAATTGTCATAGTTTTAACCTATCACCTGTTTTTATTTTATTTTTAATTGCTTTTTGTGCTAATTGGCATATTTATGAAAACTCATTAAGTATAATCTTTGTTTACTGCGCAGTTCTTTAAAATATTGATAAAATCGAATTCTAAACTTGATAAAATAGCAAAAGAAATTACGTTTGAAATAATTGAAAGTATAATGGCTTTGAAATATTGATAAGTATGTTAAATGACATGTCTATCTGAAACCTTGACCAAAGCACATGAAATATATCTACCGATATTGAAGGATTATGACAAATTTAAAAGATCAACCTTTCGAAACTTTCTACCGGTTGACGCAAATAATCCTGCAGTTTGAGAGGTCACGCCGACAGAATATAAAAATAGGGCTTAAACTTTATCACAAATTATAGAACAAATATAACAAATTTTATGTGTACAAATTAAAATAAAAAAATAAACAAATAGTTTGACATTTGAATTAAGATATTAATTACTCGTTTTCCGTTCTTAAGTTTGGCTTTTCATAAATACACATTAGTTGTGCGTTTCACGTACTTTATTATTTTATTGAATCTCTCAATATTTCGCCTGCCTTCTACAGGCTTCTTCAGGAGTTTGACATTACAGTTTTTTCTTTAAGATGTTGAAAAACAGTTAATCCAGCGTTAAATCTTTGAGCAGAACTTGAATAGCTGATAACAAAATAAAAGGTTCGTGGCCACTAATTTCGATATCACAGATTCAGACATCAATATTACAATGGAAACATCGTCGGCGCATAGTCCATAAGAAAATGGTGGACCGAACATCACAAATTCACCTAATTCCCACGTAACTCCAAATCAATTCGTCAACAAGTCATCTGGTATATATTCTGTTTTTCAACTGTCTTCAATAATTTTGAGTAGTGTCCCATTCAAATTTTTTTTTTGAAACTTGCACATTTTAAATTTTGATGTTTACTAATATGGTTAAAAATTTAAGAGACCTACATTTAACAGTTTTTATGTAGTGACATCTCAAACAGGGGGATTTTTTTCACCACTTGGTAAAGTAGCTCCTAAAAGAAAAGATGAATATATATTAGAATGCTCTTCAATAGGTATTATGATTTATTAGGAAAACGCTCAGTATGACGCGTTGATTAGCGAGCTCTCAACATCTCCAATCGAACACGATGGACTCAATCAAAGATAACTATACTACATTATTCCTGATTTTCATGCACCTTTTCAGTTTCCCATACATACAATCCTACGGAATACAATAGGCCATTTAAGAGGCAAACGGAAGCGAGCGGGAATCGCACGGTTCATCAGAGCGTTTTTTTGAAATTGTGTCTTCCCACTTAAATATTTTAAAAAAATCAGATAGTAACGACCCATAACAGCCTAATATACTAAATAATGCCGCACACTGGAGTTCATTGTGTCCTCTGGTGCGACCTCAAAGTGTTAAATACGATTATTTTCGATTATTTTATTAAAAATATCGTATTTAACACTTTGAGGTCGCATCAGAGGTCATAATGAACTCCAATGTGCGGTATTATTTAGTCTTTTAGGCTGTTATGGGTCGTTACTAGCTGATTTTTTAAAATTATTAAGTGGGAAGACACAATTTCAAAAAACGCTCTGACGAACCGTGCGATTCCCGCTCGCTTCCGTTTGCCTCTTAAGAAAGTAAAGAGACATCTGTTGGTGAGGTGGGGTACTTATCTTTTCAGGCATTAACGCATGCGCAGTGCGCACTTTAAACGACTTGGCGTGACGTCATTCCCACCCACAGCCTTCTCAAACACATGTAAATTTATGACAGACCCCAAACAGACACTAGTCACTACACACTAGACAGCTGTGGACATGTCAGGATTTATCGCCTGCGCACTGACTTTCTTAAGAGGCAAACGGAAGCGAGCGGAAATCGCACGGTTCGTCAGAGCGTTTTTTTGAAATTTTGTCTTCCCACTTAATAATTTTAAAAAATCATATTGTAACGACCCATAACAGCTTCATAGACTAAATAATGCCGCACACTGGAGTTCATTATGACCTCTGATGCGACCTCAAAGTGTTAAATACGATTATTTTCGATTATTTTATTAAATAATCGTATTTAACACTTTGAGGTCGCACCAGAGGTCATAATGAACTCCAGTGTGCGGCATTATTTAGTCTATTAGGCTGTAATGGGTCGTTACTATCTGATTTTTTAAAATTATTAAGTGGGAAGACAAAATTTCAAAAAAACGCTATGACGAACCGTGCGATTCCCGTTCGCTTCCGTTTGCCTCTTAAATGGCCTATTAAAACAGATAAATGAGCCGTAATTTTCGTACTTTCGGATAAACCTCCATTGACAGCTATTTATATACTCTTAAAATGGCAATAAGTCTTTACTTTACCAAAGAAGTGTAGTTATATACTTTACTTTACCGACAATACTTTACCGATGGGATTCTTTTTAATGTTAAATTTTTAAATGTTAGCTCATTGGAGGAAGTAGATGAAATCTACAGAAAAAACGAAAAAACGAAACAACGTATGTACTCTTCTCCCGCCATGTTGTGTCTTAGATTATATTAAGAGGCAAACGGAAGCGAGCGGGAATCGCACGGTTCGTCAGAGCGGTGAAATTACCTGGGAAATTGTATATGCTCTGGAGATTATTTTAGTACGAAGAGAAATCATTTACATTACAAAAATACATCGGTTTGCCTCAATAAAGTTATAAATCTGACCTGTCAACGTGCAAACGTAATGGGTGGACAATTCAATAATTTAGCATTGCTGGTATAAATCCGATTTATAAATCCGATTTCCGATAAATCATCGGAACAAACCGTCACCACTGCCAATTCAAAACAAAAGAAGTTCGTGCAAGCTATGAATAGGTACCTATCATGATATATTTGGAAAACGCTCAGTATTACGCGTTGATGAGCGAGCAATGCGCTGGCCAACATCTTCGATCACGATCCACTCAATCAAAGATATAACTACAATTATTTCTGATTTTCGGTGCACCTTTTCAGTTTCCATACGTATAACATATAATCCTATGGAATACAATTGAATAACAGATAAATGAGGTGTTATTTTAATTAATACCTACTTTGGATCCTTTGAAATTATCTCGAATTTAAAGTAATGTGTCATGCAGAATAACTAGTGTTAGAATTTTTCATGAAATTTTTTTTTGTAAAAATTTTTATGAAAATTTTCATGAAATTTTTCATGAAAATTTTCAATGTTTTGAATCCTGAGGAAGGTAAATTAATTTTTTAATTTTTTTTAATTTTTCTGGTAGGTGCACCGACATTTTTAAACATATTTCTATCACGCATAATAATGTAACACACCTCCATTAATACTTTACAAAATAAAACAATTGAAAATATGCTGAAAAGTCCTCTGTAAAAGAGTATTTTCACTTTGAAAATGTTCAAGTCCCAACACTAAGAATTAGGTACTAAGTAATATGCTATCACGTTTGAACCTGTCGTCCTCAGCTCATGCTCCAGTGTGAAGTTTCTTGGCATAATTGAGCGAGCGAAGCGAGCGTCTCCTTTTGGCTCTTTTGGCACGGACCTATGTTTTTTTTTTTTTTGGCCTGCTAATAGCCGATACACAGGTCGCACCGTTTCACCGATCGATCTGAAATTTTGCACACATGTAAAACCAACCTTCTCTGTTTGCAGACCCTAACTTTTTTGAAATCCATTCATTGGTTGAAATTTAATTAAACATCTCCTGATAGGCTGAAAAATGAAAATGGACTTCGACAAATTCGATCGACCTTATATTTTGCATGGTCATTAGGACCAACATTGTCTCTTATTTTACAAATTTTCAGCCAAATCCTCCCATTGGTTAAAGTTTAAAAAAATATTTCATGTGCTTTTTGAAATTTAATCCAGAACCGTTTGACCGATCAACTTAAAATTTTGTATGGTCATCGGGTCCAACATTATCTGTATTTTTGACAATTTTCAGACTAAACTGTGTTTAAATTCAAAAGTTATCGACAGTTTACGGATATTTTGCGTGTTGGCTATCATATTTCTCGAATTTCATATTTCACGGAATCTTCGAATCTTCACTTCAATGTTGTTAGAGCAGAAACTTTCAAACGTATTATGAAACTGATATGACCGTTTAACATTTTTTTGAACGATACCTGTGATTTTTGGAAATTAACAAGGAATCGTACAATCATAAAGGTTCAATCGATCAACTTAAAACTTTGCGTGGTTATTGGGACCAATATTTTAGGAATTGTTGGAGATTTTCATACAAGTCTGTGACGAAATTCAAGAATTATTGGCTTTTAAGGACATTTTCGATAAACATAATTTCGGTTCGAGGTGTTGCGCGTATCCGTGCTCGCTCATCAACGCGTTACTCAGAGCGTTTTCCTAGTTATCGATATGAACCTCATGGGTCCCACATGTTGACCACCTTGTTTTAAGAGTCGACAGGACTCGCAGAAAATTTTGATTCCGATGTAAAAAAAAGTCCTAGAAATGCATGCAAATGCATTAGCTCTGGGTTGTACGCGACATTTGTGACATTTATGATTTAATCGTGTGTTGCATGTTGCATATACTGCTGTGAAGTAAGTTATTTTTATTCAAATATTGAAAACCACAAAAAAAAACATAAAAAGGCGGCCCCTACTTTTTTCTTAACGCCTTGACCGATTGATTTAAAAAATTTACAGCATAGAGATAAAGAGTAAAAATATGTCTCTCTAGTGATCGAAAAAATAAGAAAAATAGTTTTTTCTCGTTTTGAGAAAGTGAGCAATATATGAGTATTTTCGGCCCCTGTGCACTGAAATAACTACACAAAAAATACAACTTTGGGGCCAATAGAGACACATGATCTACTCTTTATCTATAACCTGTGAAAATTTGAAGACAATCGGTAAAACCATTCAGAAAAAAATAGCGGCCGCCTTTTTGTGCTTCATAAAACATAGATTTCAACATTTCGTTATGAGGACACTGGCCCAGCACTGCAATCTTCACGCCCTTCGATCAGATTACTGTTCTTATATTCACTCGCTGCTGCAATGTGGTATCATCTTTTGGGGAGCTACGCTGAGGGCTTTACGAGCACAGAAGAAAGTGATCCGTGCCATGCTTACCATGGGATACAAATACAATGCAGCTTCTGAAACAGTACACTTTAATACACCTTCTATCTTGTTTAATAATAACATAAATTGTTTATATATTATTAACATATTTTATTTTACTAGCAATTTTAAAGAACACAATCACTTCCTTACAATTTTCCATCCATCATCTAAAAACTTTTACAACAATGAAAAATTACAACTCAACAATGAAAACTCTTATAATAAACAATAATTTCACTGCTTCCTAGAAGTCAGTGGCTGTTACATTAAGAAGACAGGCTCTTCCATGAAGCAACCATTCCCCCACATGGTCTGTACCGGCTCCACTTCGTATCGTGACAAGTTCCGTTAGGTACCAATACCTCCTCTTCCAGTTCCATGTGTCTACATTCTTGCAGCATGCCTGTTATTAGGGACAATCTCCATTTTGTTTCCCGACAACGGTCATCACATGCATGGGACGAGAGGGGCCTCCAACCTGAAGCATAGTACTGCCGATTGAAGATTACTTCTCAGGGAATTATGCAGTCGGGTCGTAGGCTCTACAATAAACTGCCTGAACAAGTCAAGAACATTCAGGGCAGGAATGCATTCAAAAACGACTTAAAGAAGTTTCTGATCGAACACTCTTTCTATTCGAGAAAATAAGGAACACAACTGACCTCTGGTGGATTCTTTGGTACTAGCCATTAGGGGAAAAATTGAGGATATTACGGGGATATTTATATAAATAAATGATATTAAATTTGCTTTAGTTGTTTGTTATGGCTAAAAAAGTAAACTTGTAACTTAATCTAAACTTCAATTGTTTCTCCTTTTTCACTGCCCTATGGAAACACGAACTTCAAAATAAAAACGTGCATCTAAAAAGTTTCCTGCCAGAAGTGGCTCCATCACGTATCGCTTATTTGTTCAAAAAGTGTTCAAGAATTTCTTGACTCTAACTTGATTTTTCCAGTTATGCTTAGTGTGATAAATGTGTTGATTTTATTATTTAATAATTTAATTAATTATGACAATGTTTGTCCTCACTTTTAAGTTAACTTTCACTTTTTACTTGTAATGTTGACTTTTAACTTGACTTGTTTCATGTTATTTCATGTATTTCATGTATATTTTTTTTCATGTCTTAATTTTTCGCATATTAACTTTGTTCTCTTTTTTATTAGTTTGTACTTACCTACCTATGTAATTTTTTTATTATTGAAAATTGTTGTATTATTTATTAATTATGTATGTATCTGGCAGCAGGGCACATAGTGTTACGGGGGCTACCCTATTCCTGCTGCCAGCAAATGCACTGTGTGTATTTGGAAAATAATAAATAAATCATATTTTGACAATGTTTGTATACAATTTTGATTGTTCTCTGCAAATATACAAAACACAAATTATGACATTGACAGTGGATGTTATGAAAAATACAAGTTCAGTGGTATTGCCAAAGATAATTACCTACTCGTTTTAGTTATATTGTTGTTATTACGATAATATTTTACCTTCAAATATCACGACATAACCACTCAAACAGGCGATCGCTATCTTAAAACTGTCACTCAATTTGCTGTCAAAATCACATTTTTGTTGTAACTTGAACTTACTACGTCGTTTACCAAAATATACCTATGTGTTTTTTTAGTATTATTTTACCCAGGGGTCGGCAAAGTTTTTTGGTGACGAAGCCAATTTCCCCAAAATTAACAAATTAGATAATAATGGGAGCCGCAGTAACGGCAATCAAATATAATACACCGAAAATAATAAATTGAATTACTAGTTAATTTTGATATTTTTACGGAGCCCCTCAGTTGTTGCCCCGCAGGGCGTTTTTTAGAATTTAAACAATTTAAACGTGATTCTGGAAATCTAAAATGAACAAATTGAAGAAAAAAACATCCCATTTTGCTTCGCTGGGCCATTTTTTAGAATTTCAACAATTTAATAGTGATTTTGGGACTCTATCTAAAATGAACAAATTGAATCGAACAACATTAAAATTGTTGCCCCGCAGGGCGTTTTTTTTTTACAATTTCAACAATTTAAAAGTGATTCCGGGACTCTAAAATGAGCAAACTAAATCAAATGACCTACCCATTGTTGCCCCGCAGCCTCGCAGGGCGTTTTGTTTTCGAATTTTCAAAGTTTTCGATTCCAGATCTTTAAAATTTATAAAGAGCCATTCAAGAACCACCAAGGAGCCGCATGCAGACATGGGCAGTATCTAGATACTTGTATCTTAAGATACGTATCTTAGATACATTTGTATCTTGTATCTAGTATTTTAGATACATAGGCCAAATGTATATGTATCTTGTATTTTAAATACCCATTTCTAAAGTATGTTGTATTTTTTTTAAGATTTAAAATACAAGATACATTGTATGCGCCTAGAATTTCAAAGAGAGCAGACAATCATCAAATAATACACGTTGCCGTATTGAATCGATCAATAAAATGTTAAGTATGTTGCCTTACAAATAGAACAAATTAAAATTTAATTTAGAAAGTAAGTCCCTACATTTTTTACTGTTGGATGATATGTATGAGAATAAAAAAGGATCTTTAAATGTATCTTTTTTGAAGTATCTAAATATACTATCTTGTATCTAGTATTCCAAATACATTGAAACATAGTATTTTGCCCATGTCTGGCCGCATGCGGCTCCGGAGCCGCAGGTTTCCGACTTCTGATTTAACCAATGATTAGGTAGGCTGTGATGAATGTATCATGAGTGACTGGGAACACGCTTTGTAAAATACGTTACGTGGATGAGCAAGTTTTCGTATTGAAATGCTCAATGGAACTATGGAAAGAGAGAAGAATAAGAATCACGGGAAAATATATTCCCAAACAAATATCCCAGTGTTTTTCTTGTACCTCTCTACTGAAAGGAAATTCAAATATATTATTATAACAAATATAGCAAGTTTATTTATAATTATAAATATTTACATAAGTGAATTTAAATAATAACAAGTGAACATAAGTGAACTAAATAATTAAGCTGATACAAGCGCTCGGCCGTTTTAGCAAATTGAGAGAGAAAAATTATTTCGTATGTGGGTGTATAACTTTGATAGGATGCTTATATGATCTGTCTGATTGTAAGTATATTAGTAGCACTTTTGTTTTGCTTGATGCCTTGTTAATTTGGCTGTTAATTAAACAGCCGAAAAGAAAAGTAATTCAATATCATGGTTGCATCTACCACAATATATAACCTCATGAAATGTGTACAAATTTGATATGCACCGTAACCTGTGGTGGAAGTACATGGAGATCAATGAACCTATGTTGATAAGCTACTTTTACTGATGATATGGTGAAATTTTTACAGTTTTATCATAGAACCCATTATGTCTATGCCAACAAATATAAATATCGTCTGACCCCCCACCCCCTCAAAAAAATAATTACAAAAGTATCATGCACAAAAGGCTAATAGGTAGTTATAAGATGAGTTTAAAGAGAATTTTGTGAAAGTATTGAGTTTTTATCATCAACTCCGCAATTTTTATTCTAATATTGATCATCAAAATTTGACTTCCACTACCCCCCCCCCCCCCCCCTACGCCAAAACATGTAAAAATTTGATTTGTTTTGAATTTGCGATTTGATGTGATATGTGAATATGCTAGTTTGAAAATTTTACAGGTGTATTGTCAAACCCCAAATGTGTAACCTAACTGACTTGAATAATAATTCAAGGATTGTTCAAGATTTGTTCAAGAATTGTCAAGAGACAACAAAAAAAACATGATTAAGAGCAATTTTGTACAACCTACAGTAGGTATAATTTTTCAATAATATATATTTATTTTCACATTTTCAAAAAATGTCACCGACTATATGTTTAATTGTATGTTATATATTGTATGTATGTTTTGTATGTTAATAATTGTATTTTTTTGTGTGAAAAAAAACATACTATTAAAAATATAGTTGGTGACAATTTTTGAAAACGTGAAAATAAATATTATATAATATTGAAAAATTAAACCTACTTTAGTACAAAATTGCTTTTTTTAATAAGGATTTTTAGTTATCTCTTGACAATTTGACTAATCTATTTCTCAATGTCAATTTTGACGACTTTTCGATAATTGTATGGTTATAATTGCAACAATCGCGTCAAGTTCAAATAGTTTTGACATATCTCCAGCTTTTAATTGTTTTTGGCCCATTGTTTGTGTTAATTACCATATTTATGAAACCTCATTAAGATAGCAAGTAAACTATTGACGCCCCAGCAAACACAAGAGTGCACGCCTTGTATCATTTTTGTACCTTCATGCGGTGTTGTATTTGTGTTGTACAGAAGTTACTGGGCCGGCAAAATCATGTCCCGAAAATATGCACATTTTCCATCATGTACAGCGTGCACCAACCCAGTTGCGGACCAGCATCTTTCTTGCACAAAACCAACTGCCATGAAAAGATACCTCGCCGTTAACTTACTTGCACTAATCTTGCAGCCATGAAAGGCACACTCCCAAAACCGGGCGTGCATCGTCTGTGCGGATTGTGTGCACAAAATTTGCGCCAACGAAACGGCATCTTTCTTGCACTTGCTCTTTCGCATGTAAAACGCTAGTTCCAAAATTAGCTACGGTGATCGCTACTAGTTCATGTTGCCGTATTTAAAACAAACATTATAGTATTCAAAATCGAAAAAATTATCTCGTTTTATACAAGGAGGTAGTTTGTATTGTGTGATAGAAGACATTGCAATTAGTACAAGAAAGACAATTTTATGAGACATACACTGGATTCGAACTCCGGTCGTCGATTTGGCGCGCTCCCGATGTAACCACTCCTCCACGGTGACGATGGAGCTTCGAGGGTGAAATAAGACATTTGACCGGCGAGCGAGCGCGAGCGATCGTACGACACAATTCTGATACAAAACGGGTACCTACTGCTGGGGCACTCCAATACCGCGCAATTCAATTTGTTTAAAAGAATGCATTAAATATCATAGTATTTTCAATTTCCTCATCAATTTTATCATCAAATCATTTTTTTATGTTATTAATTTGTACAGTGCAAAGAAATTAATATAATGAGCATAACAAATAAAATGTGTTCATAATTAAAACATCCCGTTAAAATATTGATACATGAAATTATTATACCTATACGTCATGACAGTCCAATTCATACTTATATAATTAATTTTATATTTAAGTAACATTGAAATACTTGATTTCTTGTGGATGACCGTATACAATATTTGTACCACGCCGGCACCATTGCGTGCACTTTCCGTGCACTTTATATTTAAAATGCTCATTTTGAAGACTTATTGCGAGTATTAACTGAAAAAAACACACGGACATGTATTGGGATGTGAAATAATACAACTGATATAGATTAGAATTGATTTCGCATAGATATATTCACGTTTTCTTTATTTATATTTTCGCTTTAAATTATCTAAACACATCCATAGCGTGACTATACAGATTGGGTAGGCAAGAAAGTGGAACGAATAACAGCGTTGTACAACATTGGGCCAGCAATGGTTTTGCATGTTTCCGATAGAGTTGTTTCGCAACGCAAGAAACATGCACTCCTGTTGATACCAGCCCAGCATTGTTGAGTGCACTCCTTGTGTGTATACAATAAACATGCACGTCGGTCAACACCGGCCCGGTATTGTTGCGCTTGTATTTCTGTATACAATAAACATGCACGTCGGTCAACACCGGCCCGGTATTGTTGCGCGTGCAGCTTCTGGTATGCAAGAAACATACACGTCGGTCAACACTGGCCCGGTATTGTTGCGCTTGCAGTATTTCTGTATACAAGAAACATACACGTCGGTCAACACTGGCCCGGTGTCGTTGCGTGTGTAGTTTTTCGGTATACAAGAAACATGCACGTCGGTAGACACTGGCCCGGTATTGTTGCGCGTGCAGCTTCTGGTATGCAAGAAAAATACACGTCGGTAGACACTGGCCCGGCATTGTTGCGCGTGTAGTTTTTGGTATACAAGAAACATGCACGTCGGTAGACACTGGCCCGGTATTGTTGCGCGTGCAGCTTCTGGTATGCAAGAAACATACACGTCGGTAGACAATGGCCCGGCATTGTTGCGCGTGTAGTTTTTGGTATACAAGAAAAATGCACGTCGGTAGACACTGGCCCGGTATTGTTGCGCGTGCAGCTTCTGGTATGCAAGAAACATACACGTCGGTAGACACTGGCCCGGTATTGTTGCGCGTGCAGCTTCTGGTATGCAAGAAACATACACGTCGGTAGACAATGGCCCGGCATTGTTGCGCGTGTAGTTTTTGGTATACAAGAAAAATGCACGTCGGTAGACACTGGCCCGGTATTGTGGCGCGTGCAGCTTTTGGTATGCAAGAAACATACACGTCGGTAGACACTGGCCCGGTATTGTCGCGCGTGCAAATAAATTGCAGTGTTGTACGCGGGTACAGGCCCAGCATACAAAAGGTACACTCTCTGAAGGTGCAATTTATGTGTGTAGACGAACAGATATCTTTCTTGTATCAACCGTACAACGCCCAACACTTTCCTTGCACATGATGCGTCGGGAAGGCACAATTAAGGTACAAAGCGTGCAGTGCTGTGTTTGCTGGGGCAGTTCTTTAAAATAAAATGGAATTTTAATTGTTTTTCGGAAAACTCGATACGATAACAAAAACATAATTGCCCCGGAAGTTTTTCAAATATTGATAAAAATCTATAGGTAATTGGAACCTATTGCTTGAGCCAATAAGCTCTGTATCAGAAAACTTGATAAGAGCGTGAGTGATTCATAACAATCTGAAGGAAAAAATTTGCATTTAAAACTTCATGACTCTGAAAAAATATTCTATAATATTCACTAACATTCACTATTTACCAAACGGTTGAAATAACATATTTGTTTTAGAAAATATAAAAATAATAGTGTTCTTGTATAAAAACTATTTTTTTCCCCTAAAAACACTTATCATGCCTCAAAATCAATCATATCACGTGACTTTTTCAACCAAAATGCTACAAATTATTCACTTAGGGTTCAGTTTAGTCCGTCAAGTCCCCAATTATCAGATAAGTTAGGACACATCTATTGGAACTAATCTACGCAGTATGGAACTGCGAAAATAGCTTCTAAAATGATTAATCTTCCTTGCACATAAATATTCTCAAATCAAGACCTGAAGTTTAAGGAAATCCTACGAGTTGCCAAGAACAGCTAACTTTACTCTAATAAAAGGGCACATATGCATCACAAACCTGACACAATTTTGCCAACAAAACATTCGCTCTTTCTTCATCTTTCCATGTTGAGATATTAATTATATCCACTATTATGAATGTTTTATTTAAAATTACAGCACTGGGTTTTGACAGTTTTCACTTCGTAATTACGTCCTGTTTTCACATATAGGAGATTTTTTTATTTTTTGTATTATACATCACTGCAAAATCAACTAATATTGACTGAAAATATTGATAAGTTCCAGTATGCAGTGTATTTCCTTCATAATTCGTCTTGGATAACTCAATATGAACGATGTTAGGAATGCATTCTCATAGGTAACTATTTTTTTGATTGGATGTAGATAATTTAAAGTCACGTGATATGCTTTAGTCTTAAGGTGCTGCAAGCGTGAGCGATTTTGCTGCGTTTTGTAGACACTTTTTGCGATACGATTGGAGACGAAATGGGAAGACCAAATTATTTGAAATTTTAATCGTGATGTGATAAAAGACAAACTTAGGGTTATCCCTTGGTACATTTTTAATTTTTTGTTTCGTTAATTAGTAATAATTAGTGGACTTTTGGTGAAAAATTTGATATTTTCTTGTCTCCCTGGGCGCCGTTTAAAATTTAATTTCAAAAATGTGCCAAGGGATAACCCTAAGTTTGTCTTTTATCTAATTATGATTAAAATTTGAGATCAATTGGTGCACGGGTTTGGTCTCCAATCGTATCGCAAATTTCATCGTTTTGCGCGGTTTTGTTGAATAACCGGCGCCTAATTAACGATGCCATAAGCAAAAATGAAAAAGTGCTACTAATAAACAATCAGACTGATCATGTGAACACCCTGTAAAAGTTACACTCACTTATGAAACAATTTTTCTCTCTCAATTTTCTAAAACGGCCGAGCGCTAGTATCACCTTAAGCTGCCGTAAAATCATATAAGTATAAATTTTTTACTATAGTGCCCAACAATAAATATAAGCTAATCTAATCGCTTAAATGCCATCAAAATTAAGATTTCCCACGAGATTTTTTTTTTATACAAATGAGATTTCTGCATTTTGACAAGTGAGGAAGTATGTGATGGAGAGACAGCAGGGCATTTTGAAATTTCGTAAATATACAAGATTATGTCTATGATTAATTCATGCAGTACTTACAGGAGGGTAGGGAGGGGTTGGGGGTGAGGGTATTATCGCAATCACTCATGAAGTGTGACACCCCATTCATATAAAATAAAACTTCAAAGTCCCAGAATCAATTTTTTTTTAAATATTGGTGCACGCGTCACCAAGGGCGTATTCAGGATTAATTTGGGGGGGGGGGAGATTACTAACATTTTGAAAAATCACAGTGGAAAAATGGGGTTTCGGGGGGCCAGCCTCCGAGAACTTTTTGGATCAAGGTCATTCATTTAGGTGTAATTTTGAATCGAAGAAATATCCAAAAATTGGTCTTAGATTGGTCTAAGAGAATATAGGAATATTTATTGAACATGGACATGCATTTCTAGTTGGTTTTCAGAGTCGTTGATAAATGCTGTGATCTCCACTTCGGTGATACTCTGCTGGTTTGTTTAAGTTGGCCCTAAAAAGGGCCGATTGCGACGTTTCGGATGGCTTGCTCCATCTTCAGACTACGAATCTATCGAGCCTGGATCTGTCGTGCCTGGATCTGTCGAGCCTGGATCTGTCGTGCCTGGATCTGTCGAGCCTGGATCTGTCGAGCGTGGATCCGTCGAGCCTGGATCTGTCGTGCCTGGATCTGTCGAGCCTGGATCTGTCGAGCCTGAAGATGAATGGAGCAAGCCATCCGAAACGTCGCAAATGGCCCCTTTTAGAGCCAACGCAAACAAACCAGTAGAGTATCACCGAAGTGGAGATCACAGCATAGGATATGAAAGCGCGGGGGGCGAATATTTTTCTGGCAAAGACTTCGTAAATGGGAGAAAAAAAATATTTTTATTAAATTGCAGTTTTAAACTTTTTGAAGTGACATAAATGGTTGATCCAACTAGATTATGTTTTCAAATGTCATTCACCATAGTTCTGGGATGAAATTGGGGTCGTGAAAACCCTCTAGAGTAAAAAATGATCGATTTTTTAATTCGAAATAGAGCATCTGTTATAATATACTCGATAATATACTTCATTTTACTTAGGTACTAATAGCTTTCAGAACACAGTATACAGACGCACATCACATTACATACATACCTTGTAATTTAATTAATCATGAAGTTTTCAGTTCCTTCAAGTATCTGTTACTATTGTCTTTGTTATTATTACTCTAATTATCCATATGTTTTTTGTTCCTTAATGTCAATCAATAACTTATCCATAGTCGAATTATACATTGTAAAATTTTCCTTTTATTCACATATTTACTTGACACTGTACCACTTATGTTAACAAAAGAGTTAAGTGGAAGAGAAGCCACTGGCTTAACTTCGCTCTAAAAATAAAGATATTTATTATTATTATTATTATTATTATTATTATTATTATTATTATTATTATTATTATTATTATTATAGTATGTATACAACACTTCTGAATCAGAGTTATATTTGTAAAAATAAGTAAGTTATTAGAGTTTTTGTCACAGTAAATTTACGTCCCATTTACTAAGTCTTTGCCAGAAAAATTCTCGCTACCGGGGAGCATAGCCCCGGAAATTTTTTGGAATATGAACTTAATTCTAACCATTTTGGAACGTTTTTGACATGAACTGTCTATTTTTATAAAGTAATTTGTTCATATATTATTTTAAAATGTGCTTATTTCTTTAGACAACCCCCTGATTTCGGGGGGGGGGGGGGGATACGCCCTTGCGAGTCACACAAAACATATTCCTAGTAATAATCATATGTTCCTCATGTGACTCAACTAAATTTTTCCTAACTAGGTTCTAAAGTCAGTGTCTAAAACAATTATAAATATATTTCAAGCAATAATCAGTTAAGTAAAACAATTATCACTAAAAACGTCCTATTTGGTAGATAGCAAACAATCGAATATTAATTAGTAATTAACTTGAAAACTAATTAGTTTTGACATGTGAGTACTGGGGTATAAAAGCAGGACGAGTTGAAGGCAACAGTCACTGGACACTGAGGGAGCAGAAGTAATCCTCAACAACAAGCTACAAGTCTCAATCATCATGAAGTTCGTGTACCTTTTGCTGCTGGGTGAGTTGACTTGACTTGATTCGTGTTACAAATTCACTTTGAAATATTTTATGTCTCTGCGTTTGAAGTATTATTGCCTATTATTATTGTTATTGCCTTTTGTATTTATTTATTCACGAATTAATTATTTTTTTGAATATTTTATGAGGTTGCGGCACTCAAAAGTAGTTTTTTTTAAACATTATCCACAGTTTTTTAAATTTTGGTATTATTTTAATTGTGTCGAACATATTAATCCTATTTTCATATTATTCATATTATTACCTTTTTTTCTCACTAAAATGTTTTTTTAATAATTCAAAAATTATTATTTTTTGTATTTTTTTGCTATATAGTTTCACTAACTTGGTCACAAAAAAGAGATTGTATTTTGTATTATTGTAGTACTCTATTTTTTTAAATTATTTTTTATTGTAATATTTTTAATTATTATATCTCATAAAATATTCAAATCATATCTCATCAGATACTGACAATTTGAAAGATGCTATACATGAAGCCGCTATGGAAGCCCTTGGATATGAGGACCCTAAACAGAAGAGGGCGTACTGGTGGAGCTTGGAAGTAGAAAGTAGAATAGAGGAAAAAAGGAAATGGTATGAAAAGTGGTTAGTTATACTCAGACCAGGACGATAGATCAATACACCCGGTGAAAAAAGGGAATAAAGACAGAATTGTGAGAGCTGCTAAAATGACTCTTGAGGAAGTATAGATTGGCACGTTGGCAGTGCATTACCAAGGAAGCCTGGCGGGCGATTAAGATAATCAGAGTCGAACTAATATTCAGATAATACAGACAACAGCCAAAAGTAAAAAAAAAAAAAAAAAAAAAAAAACAGAGGTCCGTGTTAAAAGAGTCAAAAGGAGACGCTCGCTTCGCTCGCTCAACAACGCAGGTCGATTCTAAAACATGTCAAATTTAAAGTCACAAGAGAAAATTCATACCTAAACCATAATTCACATAATATTATATTTCATATAATTCATAAATTATACATTTTTTGTAAAATTTTAAACCACATAAAATATATTTTGCTGTCATGGACCCCCAAAATTTATTTCAAACTTCTTGCTCCATTCTCTATTTTTCAAATTGGTCAGTATATTCACCCACTCCTAAGATCAAAGGATACATACTTAAATAGTATACATATAGCTCTAACTCAAGTGGTGCATTGATGATGATAATAATAATATAAAATAATAATGTCGAAAGTCGTTTTGCATTTTAGAGTCCGGCAAATATATATTTTTTTTATTGAAGTTTTATTTCATTTTTTTGGGCGGTACCAAAACAAGGACAGTTTTTGACTGGGCTTTCGCCAGCGGCATGCGGGTCCGGGTAGTTAAGGACCGAGTAAATTTTGATTAAGCTTAAAAATACTTTTGTTCTTTTTACGGCCCCCCATTACCCTAGCAAAAGTGATTTTATATAAAGTTGCTGATCACTAAAAATTTTGAGAGAATGGGCTACACACTTACAGACAGGGTCATGTTGAAACGAATTCCCATATTTTTATCTACCCAAGTGACCAGAGTCTACTGGATTCCGTCCATAAGATTATTAGCTCACGGTCTTGTGGTGTTGAGGACTGACGTCCGCAAATATCTACTTGAGACGCAACTTCTTTTGGACATGAGGCTGCACAGAAACTTACATCCAATATGTTATTGGGTATTTATTATAAATGTAAAGTAAAAGTATGATACATAAATGCTGTGAATATTCGTGAGGACTTAGGGGATCCCTCTGACAAAAGCAATCCCTAATAAAACATGATAATGTTGCAGCATGCATCTTCGTGCAAGAATCAACTGCTGCTGCTGGGGGCAACGGTAACGGCAACGGCAACGGCCACAACCCAACTACAACAACCCCTATCCCAACTACAACAACCACTACCCCAACCACAACCACCACCACCCCAACTACAACAACCACTACCCCAACCACAACAACCACCACCCCAACCACAACCACAACTACCCCAACCACCACCACCCCAACCACAACCACCACCACCCCAACCACAACAACCACTACCCCAACTACAACCACCCCAACCACAACAACCACTACCCCAACTACAACCACCCCAACCACAACAACCACTACCCCAACCACCACCCCAACCACAACCACAACTACCCCAACCACCACCACCCCAACCACAACCACCACCACCCCAACCACAACAACCACTACCCCAACTACAACCACCCCAACCACAACAACCACTACCCCAACTACAACCACCCCAACCACAACAACCACTACCATTACCCCAACCACAACAACCCCTATCCCAACTACAAGCACAACTGCTGCTCCACCTACTACTCCCTGCCCTGCGGCTACAGGCCGAACCATCATCATCAGCGACTACCCATCCAGTACCCCGATCAAGAACTGCGTAGGATCATGCTACTATTATCCCAACTCCATGCTAGACAACTTATCCAGTCTAAACCTGAAAATGACGGATACCCTGATAGTCATTGCTGGACCTACCAGTTCTCCCTATACTGCTACGACGCTCATTCAGTCATACAAATCCGATATCCAATTATATGCAGGAATCACTAACGTATTGTTCTACACATACCCTGTGCCTTCTCCTGACGCTAACGGCGCTACTGCTGCCAGCAATACACTGTTAACTGCACAGATGCCTGGCATTTCTGCTTCTGTACAGGTTAAGGACTATGCTACCTACATCGCTTCCGATCCCAGTGGCACTCCTTGCAGCTTCTATAATAGTGCTCCCACTACTGCCTGCACTGTTGCTACAGGTCGAACCATCATTGTAAGCGACTACCCCGCCAGTACCCCGGCTACGAACTGCGTTGGTTCGTGCTACTATTATCCCAGCTCCATGCTAGACAGCTTAGATAGTCTAAACCTGAAAATGACGGATACTCTGATAGTCATTGCTGGACCTACCAGTTCTCCCTATACTGCAACAGTGCTCATTCAGTCATACCAATCCTACATCCAATACTACGCAGGGATCACCAAACTCGTGTTTTACACGTACCCTGTGCCTTCTCCTGACGCTAATGGCGCTACTGCTGCCAGCAATACACTGTTAACTGCACAGATGCCTGGCATTTCTGCTTCTGTACAGGTTAAGGACTATGCTACCTACATCGCTGCTAACCCCAGCGGCAGTGCTTGTAGCTTCTATAATAGTGCTCCAATCCCAACTACTACTGCCCCACCTACAACGACCACGACCAAAACTACTACCACAACTGCAGCTCCAGCTACCCTCTGCCCTGTTGCTACTGGTCGAACCATCATTGTAAGCGACTACCCCGCCTATACCCCGACTAGGAACTGCGTTGGTTCGTGCTTCTATTATCCCAACTCTATGCTAGACACCTTAGATAGTTTAAACCTAAAAATGACGGATACCCTGATAGTCATTGCTGGACCAAACAGCTCTCCCTATACTGCTACGACGCTGATCCAGTCATACCAATCGTACATCCAATACTACGCAGGGATCACCAATCTGTACTTCTACACACATCCGGTGCCTTCTCCTGACTTTAATGGCGCTACTGCATACAGCAACACACTGATAACAGCTCAGATTTCTGTAATTGCTTATTCTGCAAAGGTTAAGGATTATGCTACGTACATTGCCTCTAACCCCGGTAGCAATGCTTGTGCGTACAGTATCAGTGTTGGAATTGGTAAATAGGAACGATAAGCAGACGCGGCTCAGTAGGAAGTCTTGCGAATTTTTGTTCCAGTATATTTGTAAACAAAAACACAAATAATAATGTCACCTGAGAAATGTATAATTTTCATTTCCAAAAATCAAATTCAAATGTAATGATACACTTAGGCGGGAAAAACGGCAAGTGGCAAGAATCAGTACTGTGATTTTCGAGTCTCCAACAATGTGTTTCTATGGTGAATAATTCGTTGCCATGGCAATATACCAATTTGTCATGTCATTGTCAATTTTCCTGTTTTAAAATTGAAAGAAAATCAAACAATGTATTATAAATTCCTAAAACTGTTAATCTATCAACAAAAATATTACCACCTTCGGAGTTCAACAAATCTCAACTTTCATAAAATAACTAATATTTTGAAATCTAATTTTCACGAGACTTCCAGATTAAAGTTTGAAGTAAGCATATATTATTGTTGATTGCACTAAAGACACTGATAATTCTTTGTTGGTATTATGCAGTGATGTATTTTAATTTTATTGCACAATCTAATTGATTTATTTTACCATAACTCACAATGTGTTGTATTGTAATGATGTGATGATGAATATTAATAAACGCACTGCAAATCAAGCGTCAATGTTTTATTGAAAAACACATCGATGCTCCAATTACATGCATAAAATATATTCACACAAGTCCCTGTCCCTCAAGCGAACGTTCTAGCAGTTCGAGCATTGGCGAGTTCAACCATAGGAGAGGGGCAACTACTGGTTAATGTTTGACTAATTTTGAAAGATCCTTTTTCTCCATATTGGAGATATTTAATAATTCTCTGCCACTGAAATGGAAAATTATTTCGGAAAGCAGTGAAAATATTATTTTGAGCTGTCAAATTTTAAACTTACTAGAAACACGATTTTAACTTGCATATAAGAAGACTATTACAATATTATATCTTGTTATTACTGTACATTTATTTGTTCTGTGCTGTTTGTAACTGTGAAGTATGCACTGAAGGTTAGTACAAAGTAACATTCAAGTCTCTTGCCAACAACATTACAATCGAGGGGGGTCCATATTGAAAGTAATTGCTTGAAATAATCTCCAAGATGGTGGCTGAGCATGCTCAGATCTATCCTGACAATGTGCATCGCATCATACCAAGGCTGGCTACCTACTTGCCCCTCTCTGTAAGTATATGAATCTCTATGTTCCAACCATGATCAATAAGATAGAACCATCGATCGATACATTTACAAAAAATATTTTTTCTTGAAATTACAAGTTCAAAAAACGTTTTCCTACATTTCAACTATATTTAAGTATTAAAGAATCATAAAATGTCATTTAACTTGCAACTCCTGTCTTATAGTGAGGTTTGAATTTATTGCTTACGCGAATGAACAAAACTGTAACACAGGAGGTATAGGGAAATCTTTAGTTTTTGGTTGATAACTTTTAAAATAGCACACGTTGGTATTGTTTTCAATTTTTTTCCCGTATAGAATGTCCAACTACCGATCTAGAAATCAGTTTTTTGAAAAAACGTTAAATCTCAGTTAAATTCAAAACTCAAAAATAGCATGGAAATCGTCATGATTTTAATGGCCTAGATAAGACTACATGTTAAAAATAGGAATTTTCCTAGGTGTCATCCGCATTCTAAATGTTAGTCCATAATCGACACCACTATTTTTGTTAGGGATTTGAAACCCTGCTGTCGATATATTAAAGGCCTCCGAAATAGCAAATGTCCGTCACTAGCTCGACATAAGCGCTTACCTAGTGGACGAAAGGCGATTGAATGGTGAGGGTGAAGTATTGAAAGAGCTATGGCCGCCGTGTTAAATTGTAGAAATATGAATAAAGAAATAAGAATATTGGCTTGTGCTGAAGTAAACTGTCTGAAGTGAGTCTATTATTGATTTTGTTTGTAAATATTTAACCTGTCAAAAAGGGTGTAATTTCACTGTTTTTACGGCAATCTAGCTCGCAAATGACATAACCTGTTTTTCCCAAATTTGGTATATGGGGTGGGGTGGACCATAACTCGAAATAAAGATATTTTGCAAGAATGTGAGAATGTGTTGTATTCATCAAAGTTTACATAAACAAAACCGATATTTTCGAGTCACTGTCTTCATTCAAGTCGAACATTCCTTTTCTCTGGCTACATAACTTCATTTGGGAATACATACATCGAAGGATTAGCAGAATTGCGAAATGAATTCAAACATATCACAACACAGCAAACAGTTTTACTAAGGAACAAGCTTATATCATAGTGGTAAAAAATATTACTATTTCTTTA
This sequence comes from Leuctra nigra, assembly GCA_934045905.1. Classification (NCBI taxonomy): domain Eukaryota; kingdom Metazoa; phylum Arthropoda; class Insecta; order Plecoptera; family Leuctridae; genus Leuctra; species Leuctra nigra. The sequence continues at coordinate 2,729,906 of OW203770.1, forward strand.
TTCATATTTAATATTTCTACATTTTACACGGTGGCGTTAAGCTGCTGTTCCCCAACCAAAGTCTCGCCGTTCTGCCGCCTAGTTGGCGCTACAGTCTACTTCGGAGGGGTACTGTGTTAATTTTACATTTCGTTTTACAATGATATATGTAGGTACACTCGGCCAAACAAAACTTGAACGTTGACCAAATTTGAATGACTGCTGGTCATGTCCCATAACCAAACGAAGCTTGTTATTATCATTGAAGTGTGAGGTCAGCTACTAGAGTGAGACAATGAGATCGCTTAGACTGACTTCTGATTGTGCGATCTTACATTTATCAGCCTATCAGATTTATTGAACGTTCAAGTTTTGTTTGGCCAAGTGTGCCTAGGACACTGTAATTTACATTTTTAAAGGTATTTGAGAGTACAACAGACTAACAAAGGATATTAATTCTACAATTGGTCATTTATAAAGCTGATATCGAGATTATTTGTCAAGACTTGGCTGAAGACAATGGGGGAGGGGTAGAGGTATCCAGGGGAGGCACGGGTCCGGGGGCATGGCCCCGGAAAAAAATTATGTTACCTGATTGAGTTTGGTGCACTTTTATTCGTTTTCGCATCGATTTGTATAGTTCTTTTGTATTTGGAAGAATGCTTGTTTTATGGAAGGTTGCTGAACGAACTGATCTTGGAATAAATTTGGTGAGCAGTGGATTCAGATATTTATTAAAAAGTGTACCTGAAAAGGGGAGCCTGATCTGGGTAAAGCCCCAGAGAAAAGTTTGCACAGAAATTAGTTTTGGTGCAATTTTGATACACATAATGTCCAGTATCCAAGAAATCCTTTCTATCCAAATAAAAAATAAACAACAATGAAATCCCACTTATGCCACCATTTGTAAAAATAAGACATTTAACATTTCTCTTCCAAAACTTGCTACTTATTCCCGAGTGAAGAAAATGTATTTCCAGCAAGCTGTCTGCTTCTTCTGGTATGTTTTGTTGTGTAGGTACCTATTTATAGACAGTGCTGGCAAATCGCATCAACGAAAGTCGCGGGCAGCGGTAAATAACTGTGGGAGTTTTACATCTATTTCTATGTAGATCTATTTCCATCTATTTCCAGGGGCGGCGCTTGCCCCCCCCCCCCCCCTGAATGTCAGGAAAACATTAAATTTTCTGAGAGTTTACGTATAGTTTCATTTTGTCACCAAAAAATTAAAGAAATTGATTTCAAAGCGTCAAAAAACAAAAAAGTCCCCAGGTGGAGCGTGCCCCCCCCCCCCCCCCCCCATAAGCAGTAAAATATTGTTTTCCTTACCTTGCCACCACCTGGCAGGAATCCTGCGGACGCCCATGTATAAATATGTTTTAAATTATCATATCTATTATGATCTTTATATTTTATAAATATTTTTGCTTTTTTCTGATATTCATTTACTAACCCTTCCCCCCCCCCCCCCCCCCCCCCATCGCCCAAAACTTCACACCACGACTTCCGATTCTGCAACATTGTTAAATCATGGAATTTTAAGCCTCTTAAAAGTCCATGATTTCATGAAGTAAGAAGTGGAAGCTCATGCAATTATCACAAAAAAGGAATGATATAAAAATGAAGACTCGTCGTTCTTTCAAAAATTATTTTAAAATAAAAAAGTTCATGGAAATTAGGTCTTTTGTAGACGACTTTATCTTGTGTTTATGAAGTTCATATGAGATAGTATCAAATAAGCGTATTAGTTCATGGGTATCTATCGGAGACCTCTACTTCGGCGTTCCACCTTAACACAAGGAGTATCAACTCCAATGGCGCACGTCGCAGAACTCTGACGTGTTATTAACGTCGCACTGTTCTGCAGCTAGGCTAATGGCGGCGGATTGCGATCACGATGAAGAATACGTGAGGATGGACAGGGGGAACGAGGCGGTCGTGGCCTATTAGAAAAACCGTCCTCATTTGCTTTCATTTGATGGTCTATTGAGGGCTGTTAGCACATAAAATTGCCAGAATAGTGCAAAATATGATACTAATTTTTCCATTGACAGTCTTTTAGGAAAAATTAGTATCACATTTTGCAATATTTGTATAAAAAAATTTATCAATTAGCATGGTAAGCTTTGAAACATGGTAGGCTTTGAAATATATCACTGCTTTATTAACAATTACGACTATTTAGAGTATAATGTTCAATCTAGGTATAAAAGCGAACTCATTTCGAGTTATCATCATCTGAATCCTTCTGCTCCATCTCCACTTCTTCCGGCTCCACCGTCCTGTAGTTACAGAACACCATACACATCAGCGCCATGGTCGTCACCATGAGGGCGACGTAGAGGACGTAGAACCAGAGCACCCTCTGTCCGAGCAAGGTCATCGCGATGGCCGCCGCCAGGAGACTGCCCAGCGCGATGGTCAGATACCAGACGGCCATCAGCACGGGCCGCATGCAGACAGGTACCTGCGCACGGCAGAGAGAGATAGATATAGACTAGGGACACGCTCAGTGTAACGCGTTGATGAGCGAGCACGGGTACGTGTGCAAATTCCCGAACCGGAAATGCGTACACAATGTACAGAAAACATATACATCCATATTAAATTGAAATATGATCACCAAATCAATATAAAAGTATGCTTTTCATCGCTACTTGAAAATAGCATCTAAGCACCCTGGTATAATATAGCAAATCTGATTCAATTCAAGTGGCACTGGAAAACATTCATTTCGATACTTCATTACTGACAGATATAAAAAATGTCAATAAGTCCATATGTTCTTAACTGATTGAGATGAAACTTTGTAAAATAAGAGACAATGTTGGTCTTAATGATCATGCAAAATATGAGTTTGATCGGAATTATCGAAGACCGTTTTCATTTTTCAGCCTATCAGGAGATATTTATTTAAATTTTAACCAATAAATGGATTTCAAAAAAAATTAGGGTCAGCAAACAGAGAAGGTTGTCTCTACATGTGTGCAAAATTTCAGATCTATCGGTGAAACGGTGCGACTTCTATTGCTCTAGATAGCAGCCAAAAATATACAAAAAAAGAGGTCCGTGTCAAAAGAGTCAAAAGGAGACGCTCGCTTCGCTCGCTCAACTACACTATAGCAGAGGTATTCTCACTCCATCAATAAATGTGAAGCCTTTTCGACATGAGAAATATTGGAGTATCCCGGCATCGTTAGCGCATATAATATCAGTTACTAGTGGTAAAAATATTAACTAACTGCTAAATTTACCCATTGAGCCGTCGTAGCATTTATATGCTTTGAACGATCTTCATTTGTTTTATATCAATAAACTATTAAACTATTAAATACCGTCAAAAAACAGAGCTATTCTTTGTGCCAGTAGGCACATCAAGTGTAAACTATGAATTAGCGGTTGAGCCATCGTCAGAGATTGGTCATCAAGTAGTTCACTCTTCACGCTATCGATGTCGCTCAAATCACGGGGACCTACCAGATTTCCCCAATCACAGGGTCTGAAAAGGCTTCACTGCGGCCAATGTTATCAGTATAGGAGTGAGACAACCGTCTCTACTAGTATGAATGTAGTAATGATGTTCATGAATCTTGCCTGGCGGAAGGCGAACTGCAGCAGGATCACCGGGAAGAGGTAGTACGCCGCCCCGATCAGGACGTACTGCGGTATCTGCCACTCCATGTGGACGGAATTGGGCGGGGTGAGGACAGTGAGATTCTTCAGCACAGTCCCCCCGCCTTTATTGATGAAGATCAGCGTGTAAACTCCGCCCCGTTTCGTGGTGAAGTGAAATGGTTTGCTGTCGTTTGCGCTTTCCACCGCAGAGTATTTGGCGGCGTGCATGTGGAAGTTCGTCACTCCGTGATGGTTGCTGTCCAAGAAGATGGATATATTTTTGTCGACGAGATCCTGACGAAAATACACGTGATCCACGCCGTTCTGTAGCTCGTAGTCCGTGAAACTGTAGAGCGCCGTTCTCGTCGAATAGAGCACCGTGTTTAACGGAAGCTGGATGTCACACTTCACGATGTCGAATGGCAAATCGTCCATAGGCGGATAATTCGGAACTTCTCCGTTATTCTCATCATGTATCTGGAAGGTGGCATATATCGCTGCCACTGTTCTCTCGTATATTGTCAATCGGGTTCTTGGCTGGGTTGTTTCTTTAGGACATGCCAAAGGATCTTCCTTTAACATAAAGGTGGCGGTTATTACATACTCCTGAACTCCTGTCACTGGCAAGTTCCTCATGTTGACTAGATCCTGTGGCGATGCTATCATCTCCCGAGTGTACGAGGCGTTGACGTAGTCAATATGTACGAGCTGCGGGCACGCCGTCATTACATTGTAAAATATCATCTGGGATTCGCCTTCCTTCGGGAGTCTCGCCGTCGTCGGTTCGACTTTGAGTTCGATGGCGGCAGCGACTCCGAATGCGAGCGCCGCCAGGAGTGCGCCGATCATGATGCGCCGCAGAGGACCGCGGCAGCAGACGAGGCGCGCGCACAGCGAGTGGAGACAGAACTCGCAGACGGGCACGGCGACGAAGATGACCAAGTGAGTCATGAGCGGCATGTGGTCGGGTTCCACGTAGAGATCCCGTGAGCGACTAAGTGGCCAGATCATTCGTGTCGCTTGGTAGACCCACAGCGAGCCCTGTTGCTCGAACAGCGCCCAGAAGAACGGCAGCGGGATGAAGAGCCAGAGGGCACGCAGAGTCGCGCGCACGTTGCAGATGAAACTGTCGGTGAACATCACGCCGGCGTTGTCCAGCCACGTCGGGCCGCAACGCGCACCTCGGTTGGCCAGCGCCGTGGCGACGCAGGCAAGCGTCTCCGTGACGGGGCTCTCGTCGGGATCGCCTCTGCTCAACGACGCGCATCCGCAAAGCAGCGCGCAGAAGGCGAGCAACATCGCGAACGTCGCCGCGCCGAAGCCGAGCGGGAAGCAGTAGAGCTGTCCGAAACATTCCACATGCATCCGGAGCAGAGGCGCGGCGATGATGCCCATCACCGAGCCGAAAGCCATTGCGTAGTAGAAGGCCTGGTAGTAGAAGCGCACGTGGATCTCTTCTTGCGGTAGGAAGAACTGGTCGCGGCCGATTGAGCGCACCAGCTCGCGGATTCCGCCGACGCCGATGGAGTACATCGTGAACCCCAGCATGGACACGAGGACGATGTATGGAAACATGGATGTGATGCCTTCTGGACCAGCTGAGGACGCCGCTAAGGTGACCAGAACTTGGCCGACGAGTGTCAGACAGAGGGCGATGAAGATGGCGACGTACTTTGACAGGCACTTCTCTGTGATGACGACGAAGAGGATCGAGGAGAGGTTATTGACGGCGAAGAACACGTGGTACATCGCCAAAGAGGCCCACAACGAGAACTTCAACTCGTGTTTCATGTAGAGAAAGAGTAATGTTTGGAAACCGAGATAGGAGAATCGTTGAAACACTTGACACAATAAAAGTATTACACATTCTGGATGCAACTTCAAGGCACGAATAATTCCAGAGCAAACCATTTTCGTTCATTTATCAATTGACAAAAAGGCTTGTCACATTTGACGTTGGCTTTCTCGAACTAAAAGACAGACGAATGCGGTTTCACAGCCGAGCAATCCAGAGCTTCCTTGATATCAATGTTCTGAAGAGGCATGGCCTATAGACGTTTCTGTTATCGATGACACTCATTTGAAAAACATCGCGCAAATAAGCGATACGTGATGGAGCCACTTCTGGCAAGAAGTGAACTTTTTTATTTTGAAGTTCGTGCTTACATAGTGCAGTGAAAAAGGAGAAACAATTTAAATTTAAATTTAGTTACAAGTTTACTTTTTTAACCATAACACACACACCATAACACAAACATTTTTAAATTTTTAATATAAATGTGCCCCTGGGGCTGGATTCACAAAAGGTTTTAAAACGTCCAATATATCTACTAACATGATATTACCATGTTAAAACTTGTTATTTTATCATTTTAAATAGCGATCTGAATAATTATATTCATAAAGATATACCGGTAAAACATGGTAATTGCTAATATTGATATCAGTTTTTTTCGGTCATAAAGTTATACTTCTTTGTGAATCCAGCCCCTGATATCCACCCTTATCGCCCACTATCTCAAGTACTAAAGAATCCACCAGATGTCAGTCGTGTTCCTTATTTTCTCGGGCTCCTGTGCAGTTTGATTCTCCAGACATCATTCTTATCAACAGATAAATAAGGGGAAATACTGGACAAGTTACCTAATGAAACAATATGCAGGAAATTAATTCGGAAACTTGATTTTTAAATGGTTATGGCTGGGCCTATTTTTTATATCACAACTTTTCAGTGCTGAAATTTTAGATTTTTTTCTTAATTGAAGAGATTTGGCTGGTATTTTTACACGGAATGGTTTTTTTCTGGGGTGTTGTGACACAAATTCGTACAATTAGACAATTCAGACGACCATTATAATTTCTAAAAGTGAAACAATTTCTAAATGTGATCAAAATGTATTGAAATTCGTACACAAAATGATGGCAACATAATTTGAATAAAATGTTTACATTTCAGCATGATGTCGTTAGTAGTTTTGAATAAACACCTCCCGGCCAATTGACGTTTTCTGAAGGCGCTATCTTAAGAGTTTTTTAATCGATTTTTATCAATATCTTTTACCAATGTAATTGTTAACAAAATAGGGCTTTGTACGAGTATTCAGAACAGTTCAATGAAAATAATTTCATAGATTAGAATAAGTAATACGTTTAATTTTGTCCAACAGATGTTTAGTGCCATAATTTTACTAATGTTCGGGCACTAAGCGTCTGTAGGACAAAGTAAATCTAATAAACCATTACAAGATATGGAATTATTTTCATTGAACTGTTCTGAATACTCGTACAAAGCCTTATTTTGTTGACAATAACATTGGTAAAAAATATTGATAAAAATCGATTAAAAAAACTCTTCAAGGTCAAACTCACTACCCAGCCGTCTTAAAAAGTTATGTATTTGACATCAAACCGTCGTATGTTGATGTGAAATTTTCCGCCCGATATCTGCAGTATAGTTTCGTCACAGCCCATTGTGCGTTTTTTGGGCCACCAGGTATTGTTTATAGATTTCGTACTTTCCAGCAGGAAACAAAAAGAATGATAATGCTCAAAGATAATATTCGAATTCTTGACCTCCCCGATAATAAGCCTAATCACCTACCTATATAGTACAGTCACAATAAGTTGTTTTACACAAAAGCGTGCGAAATGACGCAATGAAAGTCCGCACGACAGAACCGAATAATATCAACAGGACTGTACGCATGTTAATTAGGTTGACTTGAAAGCAAGTTGTTTACCAAGTTCTTCTCGCAAGTAAACAGTGGTTCAAAGTGTGTCGATGGAAAGAGTGAGGCAATGAACATCGGAAGAATCCGCGAAGCAATGGAGCTGTTTCTTCTACTTAATGGTAATTATTTAAATCAAGAGTCGACAGTACTCGCAGAAAATTTCGATTCCGATGATAAAAAAAGAAATGCATAAAAATGCATTAGCTCTGGGTTGTGCGTGACATTTGTGACATTTAATCGTGTGTTGCATGTTGCATATACTGCTGTGAAGTAAGTTTTACCCAGAAAAAACACTCCGTGTAAAAATACCAGCCAAGTCTCTTTAACTATAAAAAAAAAATAGAAGAAATCTAAAAATTCAGCACTGAAAAGGAGTGATATCAAAAAAGGAGCCAAGTCAACGAATTTTCCAAATTTTAATCGTACCATTGAAATAAAAATATCAACCCCCGAGAAATACTTAAAAAAAGGACTTGGCGCATCGTTTTTTTAAAGACACTTTTCTATCCTAAAAGTATAGGAAGAACTCTACAAGTATATTTTCCTGAGTATATCACATTCATTATCGACGAATCATACTACGTTTTAATATAACTAGTACTCTTACCTACTGGCAGTTTTGGTATTTTGTCAATATTCAGAGGAAATAAACGGATAAACGAATAACGAATAAACGGAAGCGGCCTAGACTATTCGTTATTGCCACTATTTCTAGGGTCATATTAATCAATCATACTTCTCAATATCGTGACTGAGGGAAATAGCGAAAGCGCTCATTACAAGAAGGCCGTCAATGAGATTTGTATAAGTGACTAGTGCACTGAGCCATGCTGCTCAAATAATTACTGACTAGATTTTTATCTAAAGTAATACGTTATCCCAGAAAAAAACACTCCGTGTAAAAAAGGCAGCCAAGTCTCTTTACTTTAAAAAAATTCAACACCGAAAAGGAGTGATATCAAAAAAGGAGCCAAGTCAATGACATTTCCAAATATTTAATCGTATCTTTGAAATAAAAGTATAAACACCGAGAAATACTTTACAAAAGGACTTGGCGCATCGTTTTTTTAAAGACATCATTCTATCCTAAAAGTGGAAAGAAATTTACAAGTAGGTACATTTTCCTCTTTCTATTAGAGCCAGAATCTATGAATCAAGCTACTTTTAGTAATGACTATTTTATAGTTTTGTCAATGGCGATAGAAGCATGATTTTATGCTGTAATATATAAGTAATATAAGGGTGAAAGAATTACATAACAATTGGAAGTGGTGAGAATGTAGGTTTCTTTGGAAAACTTCCATGGAGTCAGGAGTCAGGATCCTCATCAGTGTGTTGTGTCTAATGTCCGCCCGTCCGATCGGGTAGCTCAGTTGGTAGAGCTCTCGCCCGGCAAGTGAGAGGTCCCAAGTTCGTGCCCCGGTTCGGTCGGATATTTTTCACAACACACATCCCTTCATATCAATTGGAAGTGGGCTCATACATATTCTTGCAGTACTGTTAATATGGCGATATTAGACTGGTATCTTTTCATAATTTGATCTTGACTGAAGGAAATCATGAAACGTTGTCAAATAATTACTAACTAATGGAACACAATTATATATTTTTGAAGTGTCAAGTGTATAAAGTTAAATTTTTTAATAGAAATTCAATATGACTGTCTTCTTTGTGAAATGTATTTTTATAAAATGTGTATTAATAGAAATTGTTACATGATGAGAAGGTATAACGCATGAGACTTAATTATATTCACCACGAAACAATATTACGAAGATAACTATTGTGTATATTTATAGAAAGCATAGACAACAAGTTTCATAGCGTATATATTCATATAGAAAATATTTTACAGAAGGTATGTATAATATGTACCTAATTGAAAGATGTTTCCCTATTATTCTAAACATTCAAAATGACGGTTGTATATAAATGGCACATGCTTATGAATAGAAAAATGTCTTTAAAAAAACGATGTGCCAAGTCCTTTTGTAAAGTATTTCTCGGTGTTTATACTTTTATTTCAAAGATACGATTAAATATTTGGAAATGTCATTGACTTGGCTCCTTTTTTGATATCACTCCTTTTCGGTGTTGAATTTTTTTAAAGTAAAGAGACTTGGCTGCCTTTTTTACACGGAGTGTTTTTTTCTGGGATATCACTTCTTTTGTTAGTTTATTCATACAGCTTGTAGCACAGCTTGTGTCCGTGCAAGAACTTATTTCTTTAAAAAAATACGCCTATGCCGATTTGGATACTTAGAAAAGTTGCGTTTGGTATATAAGATTAAAATAATTATCCAAGAAGAATAGCTTTAAGTTTCGTTACAATCGGTCCAGCCGTTTTCGATATATGACGTCACTTCCGGTTTTAGCAATGGCGGCCGAAAATAATGTCGTCTTGAATTCATAACTATTACTCCTACACATTTCCAAAATTTGGTTGCAATCGGTACAGCCGTTTTTGATATATGACGTCACTTCCGGTTTTAACAATGGCGGCCGAAAATAATGTCGTCTTGAATTCATAATTATTAGTACAACACATTTCCAAAATTTGGTTGCAATCGGTACAGCCATTTTCGATATATGACGTCACTTCCGGTTTTAACAATGGCGGCCGAAAATAATGTCGTCTTGAATTCATAATTATTAGTACAACACATTTCCAAAATTTGATTGCAATCGGTACAGCCATTTTCGATATTTGACGTCACTTCCGGTTTTAACAATGGCGGCCGAAAATAATGTCGTCTTGAATTCATAATTATTAGTCCAACACATTTCCAAACTTAGGTTGCAATCGGTACAACCGTTTACGATATATGACGTCACTTCCGGTTTTAAAAATGGCCGCCGAGAACACTGCAACCTTGAATTTATAATTATTTACAAAGTACGTTTACTTATATCTATTTTAAAGTATAAAGTGGTGAATTTAGCGTCATTTAGCATATTTATGACGTCATTTCCGGTATAGGTCATAAAATGTGTGATGTCATTTCCGGTTTCGATATTTGAATCATCAAATATTACTGATTACATAAAGTTGACCGTCTAAATCGTTTAGCGCTGGTTTTGTTCTAATCTGTTTAGCCGTTTTTGAGACATGATGTCACTTCCGGTTTCAAAATGGCGGCTTCCGGTTGGTTTTATAACAAGTCAAATGAAATATCAAAAGTACAAACGTTACATAAATATCAAGACAATCGGATCAACAGTTGTTGCTGAAATGCAAATCGATGTATATTAAATTTCATGACGTCATTTCCGGTTTATTTAAAATAATGTTCAGTCTTTTGATATTGATAATCCATAAAGATGACCGTCTGAAACGATTGGCGCAAATTTCGTTCCGATCGGTCCAACCGTTTTCTAGATATGACGTCACATCCGGTTTCAAAATGGCGGCACAAAAAATTCGTAAGGGCAAGGAATCATCAGACGCCAAAAGTGCACATGGGGTAAAAATTTTAGATCGATTAGTTCAGCCGTTTAGGCTGTGGCGGTGATAGCAACGTTTCCTGATATCATCTTCAGAATCAGAAAGTGGTGTAATTTCACTGTTTTCTCGGCCCTCTAGCTCGCAAACGGCATAACATATTGTTCCCTAATTTGGTATATGTAGTGGGGTGGGCCATAGCTCGAAATTAAGATATATCGCAACAATGTGAGATTTTCCAATTTTAAGATCCAGTAGGCCGAAAATGCCATGTTGTTGCTTACAGTAAAAGTGGTTGGTCTGCTCCTCAGTTTATTAGTCATTTACGGTATGTTGAGTGAGTGTGAGTGTACGGTACGACTTGGCTGGGTGGAGCGACCGCTCCACTAGATGTAATTTATGAATTTTTTTGGTATAAAATGTTAATTAATAGCAATTAATTACACGGCGAGAAGGTTCAAAGTATAATGCTGTAGTAGGTATGTTGATGTACCCACAAAACTATAGGTACCTACCAATCACAAACACAACTGTTCTGTATTTATTGCTTGTAAGACAATGCTATGTTTCTTTGCGTACTTATATTTAAATTTAAAATATTTTACAGAATGTTCAATATTTAATTTGAAAGTTTTGTCCCAATTTTTCTAGGCATTTCTGAACTACGTAGTATGTGAGTGGCATAAGCTTAAGAATAGAATAATGTCTTTAAAAAACCGATGCGCCAAGTCCTTTTTTTAAGTATTTCTCGGGGGTTGATATTTTTATTTCAATGGTACGATTAAAATTTGGAAAATTCGTTGACTTGGCTCCTTTTTTGATATCACTCCTTTTCAGTGCTGAATTTTTAGATTTCTTCTATTTTTTTTTATAGTTAAAGAGACTTGGCTGGTATTTTTACACGGAGTGTTTTTTCTGGGATATCACTTCTTTTGTTAGTTTATTCATACAGCTTGTAGCACATGTCCGAGCAGGGACTAATTTCTTTAAAAAAATACGCCTCAACCGATTTGGTTACTATGAAAAGTTGCGTTTGGTAAGATGAAAATGATTATCCAAGAAGAATAGCTTAAGTTTCGTTATAATCGATCCAGCCGTTTTCGATACATGACGTCACTTCCGGTTTTGAAATAGCGGCCGAATTCCGGTATAGGTAATAAGAAAACAATCTAGTTTTATCTAGTTGATACCTTCATGAACGACCATCTGAATTCCTAATCCCTATATTTCCGTAAAATCGGTCATGCCGTTTGTAATATATGACGTCACTTCCGGTTTCATTTAGTGGTTCCTGCCGCCTTTCCGGTACCGTTAATTTGTTTATTCATTTTTCACAATTGAGTTTCAAAAAAAGTTGCAGAATGAATACGCAGGAGCTAGTTCAGTTGCAAACGGTACAGGCGTTTTAGATATATTACGTCACTTCCGGTTTCAGGAATGGCGGCCGAGAACACTGCCTCCTTGAATTAATAATTTGTATTGTCTATGTTACAATGTAAGTTACTTATGTATGTATTTTAAGTATAATTTGTTGAAATAAGTTAAATATTGCGTATTTATGACGTCACTTCCGGTTCAGAAAATAAGAAAATAATAATTTTTTTATTGATACTTCATAAAGATGACCGTCTAAATCGAATGGCGCTAATTTCGTTCTAATCGGTCCAGACGTTTTTGAGATATGACGTCACTTCCGGTTTAAAAATGGCGGCACAAAAAATCACAAGAGGCAAGGTATCATCAGACGCCAAAAGTGCATATGTGGTAAAAATTTCAGGTTGATCGGTTCAGCCGTTTAGGCTGTGGCGGTGATAGCAACGTTTCCTGATATCATCTTCAGAATCAGAAAGTGGTGTAATTTCACTGTTTTCTCGGCCCTCTAGCTCGCAAACGGCATAACATATTGTTCCCTAATTTGGTATATGTAGTGGGGTGGGCCATAGCTCGAAATTAAGATATATCGCAACAATGTGAGATTTTCCAATTTTAAGATCCAGTAGGCCGAAAATGCCATGTTGTTGCTTACAGTAAAAGTGGTTGGTCTGCTCCTCAGTTTATTAGTCATTTACGGTATGTTGAGTGAGTGTGAGTGTACGGTACGACTTGGCTGGGTGGAGCGACCGCTCCACTAGATTAATTTAAAAATTGAAACCACAAAAAAACATAAAAAGGCGACCCATAAAGGCGAACAAAACTGTAACACAGGAGGTATAGGGAAATCATTTAGTTTTTGGTTTATAACTTTTAAAATAGAACATGTTGGTATTGTTTTCAAATTTATTCATAAATGAATGTCTAACCATAGGTCTAACTATCTATCTAGAAATCAGTTTTTTGAAAAACGTTAAACCTCAGTAAAATTCAAAACTAAAAAATTACTTGGAAATCGTCATGATTTTAATGGCCTGGATAAGACTACATATTAAAAATAGGAATTTATAACTACAATATCTCAAAATCTAGACACGAGAAGTTGGTCATATTTCACAGTATCGTGTAAACAGTGATTATTGATACCTCTGCCGAAAATAAGCTCAATTGGAACAGGGATCCAATAGTCGGTGGTTTTTAAATAGTATGTACAAACTTGTATAGAATCTCTTCTTGTTTTAATGACACAACGAGCGGCTATAAACCAATATTTTTTTCTTGCACCATCAAGTAAAATGTCCTCTTTCAGCCGTAGCTATGGTCGTTGGCCAGCAATCTGGTTTCCGAGCTCCATATCCTGTCTATGGAGCCAGCCAGTACTCCGGCCTGGTACAGAACGTGTTCGGGTTCTATCCACCAGCCTGCCCGATGACATGCGCTGTCCCGCAGTACCCAGTGTGTGGGCTAAACACAGCCACGGACAGTTTCCGCACGTTCCCGAGTCAGTGTCTGATGCAGCAGGCCAACTGTGCCAACCCCAGCCAAGGTGAGAGAAGCTATCTAGTCGGGTTCTATCCACCAGCCTGCCCGATGACATGTGCTGTCCCGCAGTACCCAGTGTGTGGGCTAAACACAGCCACGGACAGTTTCCGCACGTTCCCGAGTCAGTGTCTGATGCAGCAGGCCAACTGTGCCAACCCCAGCCAAGGTGAGAGAAGCTATCTAGTCGGGTTCTATCCACCAGCCTGCCCGATGACATGTGCTGTCCCGCAGTACCCAGTGTGTGGGCTAAACACAGCCACGGACAGTTTCCGCACGTTCCCGAGTCAGTGTCTGATGCAGCAGGCCAACTGTGCCAACCCCAGCCAAGGTGAGAGAAGCTATCTAGTCGGGTTCTATCCACCAGCCTGCCCGATGACATGTGCTGTGCCGCAGTACCCAGTGTGTGGGCTAAACACAGCCACGGACAGTTTCCGCACGTTCCCGAGTCAGTGTCTGATGCAGCAGGCCAACTGTGCCAACCCCAGCCAAGGTGAGAGAAGCTATCTAGTCGGGTTCTATCCACCAGCCTGCCCGATGACATGTGCTGTCCCGCAGTACCCAGTGTGTGGGCTAAACACAGCCACGGACAGTTTCCGCACGTTCCCGAGTCAGTGTCTGATGCAGCAGGCCAACTGTGCCAACCCCAGCCAAGGTGAGAGAAGCTATCTAGTCGGGTTCTATCCACCAGCCTGTCCGATGACATGTGCTGTGCCGCAGTACCCAGTGTGTGGGCTAAACACAGCCACGGACAGTTTCCGCACGTTCCCGAGTCAGTGTCTGATGCAGCAGGCCAACTGTGCCAACCCCAGCCAAGGTGAGAGAAGCTATCTAGTCAGGTTCTATCCATCAGCCTGTCCGATGACATGTGCTGTCCCGCCGTACCCAGTGTGTGGGCTAAACACAGCCACGGACAGTTTCCGCACGTTCCCGAGTCAGTGTCTGATGCAGCAGGCCAACTGTGCCAACCCCAGCCAAGGTGAGAGAAGCTATCTAGTCGGGTTCTATCCACCAGCCTGTCCGATGACATGTGCTGTGCCGCAGTACCAAGTGTGTGGGCTAAACACAGCCACGGACAGTTTCCGCACGTTCCCGAGTCAGTGTCTGATGCAGCAGGCCAACTGTGCCAACCCCAGCCAAGGTGAGAGAAGCTATCTAGTCGGGTTCTATCCATCAGCCTGCCCGATGACATGTGCTGTCCCGCCGTACCCAGTGTGTGGGCTAAACACAGCCACGGACAGTTTCCGCACGTTCCCGAGTCAGTGTCTGATGCAGCAGGCCAACTGTGCCAACCCCAGCCAAGGTGAGAGAAGCTATCTAGTCGGGTTCTATCCATCAGCCTGCCCGATGACATGTGCTGTCCCGCCGTACCCAGTGTGTGGGCTAAACACAGCCACGGACAGTTTCCGCACGTTCCCGAGTCAGTGTCTGATGCAGCAGGCCAACTGTGCCAACCCCAGCCAAGGTGAGAGAAGCTATCTAGTCGGGTTCTATCCACCAGCCTGCCCGATGACATGTGCTGTGCCGCAGTACCCAGTGTGTGGGCTAAACACAGCCACAGACAGTTTCCGCACGTTCCCGAGTCAGTGTCTGATGCAGCAGGCCAACTGTGCCAACCCCAGCCAAGGTGAGAGAAGCTATCTAGTCGGGTTCTATCCACCAGCCTGCCCGATGACATGTGCTGTCCCGCAGTACCCAGTGTGTGGGCTAAACACAGCCTACCACGGACAGTTTCCGCACGTTCCCGAGTCAGTGTCTGATGCAGCAGGCCAACTGTGCCAACCCCAGCCAAGGTGAGAGAAGCTATCTAGTCGGGTTCTATCCACCAGCCTGTCCGATGACATGCGCTGTCCCGCAGTACCCAGTGTGTGGGCTAAACACAGCCACGGACAGTTTCCGCACGTTCCCGAGTCAGTGTCTGATGCAGCAGGCCAACTGTGCCAACCCCAGCCAAGGTGAGAGAAGCTATCTAGTCGGGTTCTATCCACCAGCCTGCCCGATGACATGTGCTGTGCCGCAGTACCCAGTGTGTGGGCTAAACACAGCCACGGACAGTTTCCGCACGTTCCCGAGTCAGTGTCTGATGCAGCAGGCCAACTGTGCCAACCCCAGCCAAGGTGAGAGAAGCTATCTAGTCGGGTTCTATCCACCAGCCTGCCCGATGACATGTGCTGTGCCGCAGTACCCAGTGTGTGGGCTAAACACAGCCACGGACAGTTTCCGCACGTTCCCGAGTCAGTGTCTGATGCAGCAGGCCAACTGTGCCAACCCCAGCCAAGGTGAGAGAAGCTATCTAGTCGGGTTCTATCCACCAGCCTGCCCGGTGACATGTGCTGTCCCGCAGTACCCAGTGTGTAGGCTAAACACAGCCACGGACAGTTTCCGCACGTTCCCGAGTCAGTGTCTGATGCAGCAGGCCAACTGTGCCAACCCCAGCCAAGGTGAGAGAAGCTATCTAGTCGGGTTCTATCCACCAGCCTGCCCGATGACATGTGCTGTCCCGCAGTACCCAGTGTGTGGGCTAAACACAGCCACGGACAGTTTCCGCACGTTCCCGAGTCAGTGTCTGATGCAGCAGGCCAACTGTGCCAACCCCAGCCAAGGTGAGAAGTTTAGAAGCTATCTAGTCGGGTTCTATCCACCAGCCTGCCCGATGACATGTGCTGTCCCGCAGTACCCAGTGTGTGGGCTTAACACAGCCACGGACAGTTTCCGCACGTTCCCGAGTCAGTGTCTGATGCAGCAGGCCAACTGTGCCAACCCCAGCCAAGGTGAGAGAAGCTATCTAGTCGGGTTCTATCCACCAGCCTGCCCGGTGACATGTGCTATCCCGCAGTACCCAGTGTGTGGGCTAAACACAGCCACGGACAGTTTCCGCACGTTCCCGAGTCAGTGTCTGATGCAGCAGGCCAACTGTGCCAACCCCAGCCAAGGTGAGAGAAGCTATCTAGTCGGGTTCTATCCACCAGCCTGCCCGATGACATGTGCTGTCCCGCAGTACCCAGTGTGTAGGCTAAACACAGCCACGGACAGTTTCCGCACGTTCCCGAGTCAGTGTCTGATGCAGCAGGCCAACTGTGCCAACCCCAGCCAAGGTGAGAGAAGCTATCTAGTCGGGTTCTATCCACCAGCCTGCCCGGTGACATGTGCTGTCCCGCAGTACCCAGTGTGTGGGCTAAACACAGCCACGGACAGTTTCCGCACGTTCCCGAGTCAGTGTCTGATGCAGCAGGCCAACTGTGCCAACCCCAGCCAAGGTGAGAGAAGCTGTCTAGTCGGGTTCTATCCACCAGCCTGCCCGATGACATGTGCTGTCCCGCAGTACCCAGTGTGTGGGCTAAACACAGCCGCGGACAGTTTCCGCACGTTCCCGAGTCAGTGTCTGATGCAGCAGGCCAACTGTGCCAACCCCAGCCAAGGTGAGAGAAGCTATCTAGTCGGGTTCTATCCACCAGCCTGCCCGATGACATGTGCTGTCCCGCAGTACTCAGTGTGTGGGCTAAACACAGCCACGGACAGTTTCCGCACGTTCCCGAGTCAGTGTCTGATGCAGCAGGCCAACTGTGCCAACCCCAGCCAAGGTGAGAGAAGCTATCTAGTCGGGTTCTATCCACCAGCCTGTCCGATGAAATGTGCTGTGCCGCAGTACCCAGTGTGTGGGCTAAACACAGCCACGGACAGTTTCCGCACGTTCCCGAGTCAGTGTCTGATGCAGCAGGCCAACTGTGCCAACCCCAGCCAAGGTGAGAGAAGCTATCTAGTCGGGTTCTATCCACCAGCCTGTCCGATGACATGTGCTGTCCCGCAGTACCCAGTGTGTGGGCTAAACACAGCCACGGACAGTTTCCGCACGTTCCCGAGTCAGTGTCTGATGCAGCAGGCCAACTGTGCCAACCCCAGCCAAGGTGAGAGAAGCTATCTAGTCGGGTTCTATCCACCAGCCTGCCCGGTGACATGTGCTATCCCGCAGTACCCAGTGTGTGGGCTAAACACAGCCACGGACAGTTTCCGCACGTTCCCGAGTCAGTGTCTGATGCAGCAGGCCAACTGTGCCAACCCCAGCCAAGGTGAGAGAAGCTATCTAGTCGGGTTCTATCCACCAGCCTGTCCGATGACATGTGCTGTCCCGCAGTACCCAGTGTGTGGGCTAAACACAGCCACGGACAGTTTCCGCACGTTCCCGAGTCAGTGTCTGATGCAGCAGGCCAACTGTGCCAACCCCAGCCAAGGTGAGAGAAGCTATCTAGTCGGGTTCTATCCACCAGCCTGCCCGATGACATGTGCTGTCCCGCAGTACCCAGTGTGTGGGCTAAACACAGCCACGGACAGTTTCCGCACGTTCCCGAGTCAGTGTCTGATGCAGCAGGCCAACTGTGCCAACCCCAGCCAAGGTGAGAGAAGCTATCTAGTCGGGTTCTATCCACCAGCCTGCCCGATGACATGTGCTGTCCCGCAGTACTTAGTGTGTGGGCTAAACACAGCCTACCACGGACAGTTTCCGCACGTTCCCGAGTCAGTGTCTGATGCAGCAGGCCAACTGTGCCAACCCCAGCCAAGGTGAGAGAAGCTATCTAGTCGGGTTCTATCTACCAGCCTGCCCGATGACATGTGCTGTCCCGCAGTACTCAGTGTGTGGGCTAAACACAGCCACGGACAGTTTCCGCACGTTCCCGAGTCAGTGTCTGATGCAGCAGGCCAACTGTGCCAACCCCAGCCAAGGTGAGAGAAGCTATCTAGTCGGGTTCTATCCACCAGCCTGCCCGATGACATGTGCTGTGCCGCAGTACCCAGTGTGTGGGCTCAACACAGCCACGGACAGTTTCCGCACGTTCCCGAGTCAGTGTCTGATGCAGCAGGCCAACTGTGCCAACCCCAGCCAAGGTGAGAGAAGCTATCTAGTCGGGTTCTATCCACCAGCCTGCCCGATGACATGTGCTGTCCCGCAGAACCCAGTGTGTGGGCTAAACACAGCCTACCACGGACAGTTTCCGCACGTTCCCGAGTCAGTGTCTGATGCAGCAGGCCAACTGTGCCAACCCCAGCCAAGGTGAGAGAAGCTATCTAGTCGTGTTCTATCCACCAGCCTGCCCGATGACATGTGCTGTCCCGCAGTACCCAGTGTGTGGGCTAAACACAGCCACGGACAGTTTCCGCACGTTCCCGAGTCAGTGTCTGATGCAGCAGGCCAACTGTGCCAACCCCAGCCAAGGTGAGAGAAGCTATCTAGTCGGGTTCTATCCACCAGCCTGCCCGATGACATGTGCTGTCCCGCAGTACCCAGTGTGTGGGCTAAACACAGCCACGGACAGTTTCCGCACGTTCCCGAGTCAGTGTCTGATGCAGCAGGCCAACTGTGCCAACCCCAGCCAAGGTGAGAGAAGCTATCTAGTCGGGTTCTATCCACCAGCCTGCCCGATGACATGTGCTGTCCCGCAGTACCCAGTGTGTGGGCTAAACACAGCCACGGACAGTTTCCGCACGTTCCCGAGTCAGTGTCTGATGCAGCAGGCCAACTGTGCCAACCCCAGCCAAGGTGAGAGAAGCTATCTAGTCGGGTTCTATCCACCAGCCTGCCCGATGACATGTGCTGTCCCGCAGTACCCAGTGTGTGGGCTAAACACAGCCACGGACAGTTTCCGCACGTTCCCGAGTCAGTGTCTGATGCAGCAGGCCAACTGTGCCAACCCCAGCCAAGGTGAGAGAAGCTATTTAGTCGGGTTCTATCCACCAGCCTGCCCGATGACATGTGCTGTCCCGCAGTACCCAGTGTGTAGGCTAAACACAGCCACGGACACTTTCCGCACGTTCCCAAGTCAGTGTCTGATGCAGCAGGCCAACTGTGCCAACCCCAGCCAAAGTGAGAGAAGCTATCTAGTCGGGTTCTATCCACCAGCCTGCCCGATGACATGTGCTGTCCCGCAGTACCCAGTGTGTGGGCTAAACACAGCCACGGACAGTTTCCGCACGTTCCCGAGTCAGTGTCTGATGCAGCAGGCCAACTGTGCCAACCCCAGCCAAGGTGAGAGAAGCTATCTAGTCGGGTTCTATCCACCAGCCTGCCCGATGACATGTGCTGTCCCGCAGTACCCAGTGTGTGGGCTAAACACAGCCACGGACAGTTTCCGCACGTTCCCGAGTCAGTGTCTAATGCAGCAGGCCAACTGTGCCAACCCCAGCCAAGGTGAGAGAAGCTATCTAGTCGGGTTCTATCCACCAGCCTGCCCGATGACATGCGCTGTGCCGCAGTACCCAGTGTGTGGGCTAAACACAGCCACGGACAGTTTCCGCACGTTCCCGAGTCAGTGTCTGATGCAGCAGGCCAACTGTGTCAACCCCAGCCAAGGTGAGAGAAGCTATCTAGTCGGGTTCTATCCACCAGCCTGCCCGATGACATGTGCTGTCCCGCAGTACCCAGTGTGTGGGCTAAACACAGCCACGGACAGTTTCCGCACGTTCCCGAGTCAGTGTCTGATGCAGCAGGCCAACTGTGCCAACCCCAGCCAAGGTGAGAGAAGCTATCTAGTCGGGTTCTATCCACCAGCCTGCCCGATGACATGTGCTGTCCCGCAGTACCCAGTGTGTGGGCTAAACACAGCCACGGACAGTTTCCGCACGTTCCCGAGTCAGTGTCTGATGCAGCAGGCCAACTGTGCCAACCCCAGCCAAGGTGAGAGAAGCTATCTAGTCGGGTTCTATCCACCAGCCTGCCCGATGACATGTGCTGTGCCGCAGTACCCAGTGTGTGGGCTAAACACAGCCACGGACAGTTTCCGCACGTTCCCGAGTCAGTGTCTGATGCAGCAGGCCAACTGTGCCAACCCCAGCCAAGGTGAGAGAAGCTATCTAGTCGGGTTCTATCCACCAGCCTGCCCGATGACATGTGCTGTCCCGCAGTACCCAGTGTGTGGGCTAAACACAGCCACGGACAGTTTCCGCACGTTCCCGAGTCAGTGTCTGATGCAGCAGGCCAACTGTGCCAACCCCAGCCAAGGTGAGAGAAGCTATCTAGTCGGGTTCTATCCACCAGCCTGCCCGATGACATGTGCTGTCCCGCAGTACCCAGTGTGTGGGCTAAACACAGCCACGGACAGTTTCCGCACGTTCCCGAGTCAGTGTCTGATGCAGCAGGCCAACTGTGCCAACCCCAGCCAAGGTGAGAGAAGCTATCTAGTCGGGTTCTATCCACCAGCCTGCCCGATGACATGTGCTGTCCCGCAGTACTCAGTGTGTGGGCTTAACACAGCCACGGACAGTTTCCGCACGTTCCCGAGTCAGTGTCTGATGCAGCAGGCCAACTGTGCCAACCCCAGCCAAGGTGAGAGAAGCTATCTAGTCGGGTTCTATCCACCAGCCTGCCCGATGACATGTGCTGTCCCGCAGTACCCAGTGTGTGGGCTAAACACAGCCACGGACAGTTTCCGCACGTTCCCGAGTCAGTGTCTGATGCAGCAGGCCAACTGTGCCAACCCCAGCCAAGGTGAGAGAAGCTATCTAGTCGGGTTCTATCCACCAGCCTGCCCGATGACATGTGCTGTCCCGCAGTACCCAGTGTGTGGGCTAAACACAGCCACGGACAGTTTCCGCACGTTCCCGAGTCAGTGTCTGATGCAGCAGGCCAACTGTGCCAACCCCAGCCAAGGTGAGAGAAGCTATCTAGTCGGGTTCTATCCACCAGCCTGCCCGATGACATGTGCTGTGCCGCAGTACCCAGTGTGTAGGCTAAACACAGCCACGGACAGTTTCCGCACGTTCCCGAGTCAGTGTCTGATGCAGCAGGCCAACTGTGCCAACCCCAGCCAAGGTGAGAGAAGCTATCTAGTCGGGTTCTATCCACCAGCCTGTCCGATGACATGCGCTGTCCCGCAGTACCCAGTGTGTGGGCTAAACACAGCCACGGACAGTTTCCGCACGTTCCCGAGTCAGTGTCTGATGCAGCAGGCCAACTGTGCCAACCCCAACCAAGGTGAGAGAAGCTATCTAGTCGGGTTCTATCCACCAGCCTGCCCGATGACATGTGCTGTCCCGCAGTACCCAGTGTGTGGGCTAAACACAGCCACGGACAGTTTCCGCACGTTCCCGAGTCAGTGTCTGATGCAGCAGGCCAACTGTGCCAACCCCAGCCAAGGTGAGAGCTTTAGAAGCTATCTAGTCGGGTTCTATCCACCAGCCTGCCCGATGACATGTGCTGCCCCCCAGTACCCAGTGTGTGGGCTAATCACAGCCACGGACAGTTTCCGCACGTTCCCAAGTCAGTGTCTGATGCAGCAGGCCAACTGTGCCAACCCCAGCCAAGGTGAGAGAAGCTATCTAGTCGGGTTCTATCCACCAGCCTGCCCGATGACATGTGCTGTCCCGCAGTACCCAGTGTGTGGTCTAAACACAGCCGCGGACAGTTTTTGCACGTTCCCGTCAGTGTCTGATGCAGCAGGCCAATTGTGCCAACCCCAGCCAAGGTGAGAGAAGCTATCTAGTCGGGTTCTATCCACCAGCCTGCCCGATGACATGTGCTGTGCCGCAGTACCCAGTGTGTAGGCTAAACACAGCCACGGACAGTTTCCGCACGTTCCCGAGTCAGTGTCTGATGCAGCAGGCCAACTGTGCCAACCCCAGCCAAGGTGAGAGAAGCTATCTAGTCGGGTTCTATCCACCAGCCTGCCCGATGACATGTGCTGTCCCGCCGTACCCAGTGTGTGGGCTAAACACAGCCACGGACAGTTTCCGCACGTTCCCGAGTCAGTGTCTGATGCAGCAGGCCAACTGTGCCAACCCCAGCCAAGGTGAGAGAAGATATCTAGTCGGGTTCTATCCACCAGCCTGCCCGATGACATGTGCTGTCCCGCAGTACCCAGTGTGTAGGCTAAACACAGCCACGGACAGTTTCCGCACGTTCCCGAGTCAGTGTCTGATGCAGCAGGCCAACTGTGCCAACCCCAGCCAAGGTGAGAGAAGCTATCTAGTCGGGTTCTATCCACCAGCCTGCCCGATGACATGTGCTGTCCCGCAGTACCCAGTGTGTGGGCTAAACACAGCCACGGACAGTTTCCGCACGTTCCCGAGTCAGTGTCTGATGCAGCAGGCCAACTGTGCCAACCCCAGCCAAGGTGAGAGAAGCTATCTAGTCGGGTTCTATCCACCAGCCTGTCCGATGACATGTGCTGTCCTGCAGTACCCAGTGTGTGGGCTAAACACAGCCACGGACAGTTTCCGCACGTTCCCGAGTCAGTGTCTGATGCAGCAGGCCAACTGTGCCAACCCCAGCCAAGGTGAGAGAAGCTATCTAGTCGGGTTCTATCCACCAGCCTGCCCGATGACATGTGCTGTCCCGCAGTACCCAGTGTGTGGGCTAAACACAGCCACGGACAGTTTCCGCACGTTCCCGAGTCAGTGTCTGATGCAGCAGGCCAACTGTGCCAAACCCAGCCAAGGTGAGAGAAGCTATCTAGTCGGGTTCTATCCACCAGCCTGCCCGATGACATGTGCTGTCCCGCAGTACCCAGTGTGTGGGCTAAACACAGCCACGGACAGTTTCCGCACGTTCCCGAGTCAGTGTCTGATGCAGCAGGCCAACTGTGCCAACCCCAGCCAAGGTGAGAGAAGCTATCTAGTCGGGTTCTATCCACCAGCCTGCCCGATGACATGTTCTGTGCCGCAGTACCCAGTGTGTAGGCTAAACACAGCCACGGACAGTTTCCGCACGTTCCCAAGTCAGTGTCTGATGCAGCAGGCCAACTGTGCCAACCCCAGCCAAGGTGAGAGAAGCTATCTAGTCGGGTTCTATCCACCAGCCTGTCCGATGACATGTGCTGTCCCGCAGTACCCAGTGTGTGGGCTAAACACAGCCGCGGACAGTTTCCGCACGTTCCCGAGTCAGTGTCTGATGCAGCAGGCCAACTGTGCCAACCCCAGCCAAGGTGAGAGAAGCTATCTAGTCGGGTTCTATCCACCAGCCTGTCCGATGACATGCGCTGTCCCGCAGTACCCAGTGTGTGGGCTAAACACAGCCACGGACAGTTTCCGCACGTTCCCGAGTCAGTGTCTGATGCAGCAGGCCAACTGTGCCAACCCCAGCCAAGGTGAGAGAAGCTATCTAGTCGGGTTCTATCCACCAGCCTGTCCGATGACATGCGCTGTCCCGCAGTACCCAGTGTGTAGGCTAAACACAGCCACTGACAGTTTCCGCACGTTCCCGAGTCAGTGTCTGATGCAGCAGGCCAACTGTGCCAACCCCAGCCAAGGTGAGAGAAGCTATCTAGTCGGGTTCTATCCACCAGCCTGTCCGATGACATGTGCTGTGCCGCAGTACCCAGTGTGTGGGCTAAACACAGCCACGGACAGTTTCCGCACGTTCCCGAGTCAGTGTCTGATGCAGCAGGCCAACTGTGCCAACCCCAGCCAAGGTGAGAGAAGCTATCTAGTCGGGTTCTATCCACCAGCCTGCCCGATGACATGCGCTGTCCCGCAGTACCCAGTGTGTGGGCTAAACACAGCCACGGACAGTTTCCGCACGTTCCCGAGTCAGTGTCTGATGCAGCAGGCCAACTGTGCCAACCCCAGCCAAGGTGAGAGAAGCTATCTAGTCGGGTTCTATCCACCAGCCTGCCCGATGACATGTGCTATCCCGCAGTACCCAGTGTGTAGGCTAAACACAGCCACGGACAGTTTCCGCACGTTCCTGAGTCAGTGTCTGATGCAGCAGGCCAACTGTGCCAACCCCAGCCAAGGTGAGAGAAGCTATCTAGTCGGGTTCTATCCACCAGCCTGCCCGATGACATGTGCTGTGCCGCAGTACCCAGTGTGTGGGCTAAACACAGCCACGGACAGTTTCCGCACGTTCCCGAGTCAGTGTCTGATGCAGCAGGCCAACTGTGCCAACCCCAGCCAAGGTGAGAGAAGCTATCTAGTCGGGTTCTATCCACCAGCCTGCCCGATGACATGTGCTGTGCCGCAGTACCCAGTGTGTGGGCTAAACACAGCCGCGGACAGTTTCCGCACGTTCCCGAGTCAGTGTCTGATGCAGCAGGCCAACTGTGCCAACCCCAGCCAAGGTGAGAGAAGCTATCTAGTCGGGTTCTATCCACCAGCCTGCCCGATGACATGTGCTGTGCCGCAGTACCCAGTGTGTGGGCTAAACACAGCCACGGACAGTTTCCGCACGTTCCCGAGTCAGTGTCTGATGCAGCAGGCCAACTGTGCCAACCCCAGCCAAGGTGAGAGAAGCTATCTAGTCGGGTTCTATCCACCAGCCTGCCCGATGACATGTGCTGTGCCGCAGTACCCAGTGTGTGGGCTAAACACAGCCGCGGACAGTTTCCGCACGTTCCCGAGTCAGTGTCTGATGCAGCAGGCAACTGTGCCAACCCCAGCCAAGGTGAGAGAAGCTATCTAGTCGGGTTCTATCCACCAGCCTGCCCGATGACATGTGCTGTGCCGCAGAACCCAGTGTGTGGGCTAAACACAGCCATGGACAGTTTCCGCACGTTCCCGAGTCAGTGTCTGATGCAGCAGGCCAACTGTGCCAACCCCAGCCAAGGTGAGAGAAGCTATCTAGTCGGGTTCTATCCACCAGCCTGCCCGATGACATGTGCTGTCCCGCAGTACTCAGTGTGTGGGCTAAAGAATTTCGAATGTCTAAAAGACCGTTTTACCATGGCAACACAATTTCCCATGTAAAACTGCACTTTCCGTATGGAAAACCCTCATAGCTCGGTAGAACGTCTACGAATGTATACATTTAAAAATGTTATAAAAAAATATTGCTTCTGATACACAATTCTATACGTGGGAAAGCAGCCAATCACGCTTTTAAAAATATCAACATGACTTTTCCGTATGGTCGCAGTGTTAAACTGAGAAAAAACTGTAACTTTGAATCCTATATCGAAAATTAGTTCACGTTTCTTTTTCTCGCCATATTATGATGCATAACATAAAATCTATTTATATGCGAAATTTGAACGATTTCTATGTACACTTGGCCAAACAAAAATTGATCGTTCAATAAATCTGATAGGCTTTTAAATGTAAGATCGCACCATCAGAAGTCAGTCTAAGCGATTTCATTGTCTCACTCTAGTAAGTAACCTCACATCCCAGAAAAAAACACTACGTGTAAAAACGGCAGCCAAGTCTCTTTACTTCAAAAAATTTCAACACTGAAAAGGAGTGATATCAAAAAAGGAGCCAAGTCAATGACATTTCCAAATATTAAATCGTATTTTTGAAATAAAAGAATAAACACCGAGAAATACTTTACAAAAGGACTTGGCGCATCGTTTTTTTAAAGACATCATTCTATCCTAAAAGTAGAAAGAAATTTACAAATAGGTAGGTACATTTTCCTCTTTCTATTAGAGCCAGAATCTATTAATCAAGCAACTTTTAATAATGGCTATTTTATAGTTTTGTCAATGGCGATAGAAGAGAGATTTCATGCTGTAATAGATAAGTAATATAAGGATGGAAGAATTAAATAACAATTGGAAGTGGGCTCATATATATTCTTGCAGTACCTACTGTTAATATGGTGATATTAGAAGGGAATCTTTTCATAATTTGATCTTGACTGAAGGAAATCATGAAACGTTGTCAAATAATTACTTACTATCTATGGAACACTATCTAGTGGAGCGGTCGCTCCACGCCAGCCAAGTCGTACGGCGCGCGCACACTCTCATTTAAAAAGGCTGGAGCAACCCACTTTTACTGTAAGCATCAAAGTGGCATTTTCGGCCTACTGGATCTTAAAATTGGGAAATCTCACATTGTTGCGAAATATCTTAATTTCGAGCTATGGCCCACCCTACTACATATACCAAATTTGGGCCCAATAGGTTACGCCCTTTGCGAGCTAAAGGGCAGTGAAAACAGTGTTTTAGGGCGGATTTCATAATAATAATAATCTCAGTAGTAGTAGTAGTAGTAGTCTCCTGGAATTCAAATCCGGTAACAAGGCCACAGCCTAAACGGCTGAACCGATTGATCTCACATTTTTACCACGTGTGCACTTTTGGCGTCTGATTTAACCTTCACCCCATGAATTTTTTGTGCCGCCATTTTGAAACCGGAAGTGACGTTATATCTCAACAACGGCTAAACTGATTGGAACGAAATTTGCGCCAAACGATTCAGACGGTCATCTATATGCATTATCAGTAGCAAAAGACTAAAAATTATGTTAACGAAACCGGAAATGACGTCATGAAATTTGAAATACATCGATTGGCATTTCGGCAACAAAGATTGATCCGATTATTTTGATATTTATGTAACGTATGTACTTTTGATATCTCATTTGAGTTGTTATAAAACCAACCGGAATCCGCCATTTTGAAACCGGTAGTGACATCATATCTTAATAACGGCTAAATAGATTTGAACGAAACCAGCGCCAAACAATTTAGACGGTCAACTTTATGTACTATCAACAATAATATTTGCAGTTTCTTATAGCAAAACCGGAAATGACGTCACACATTTGAAAAATCTCACAAATTTGCATTTTGATACAATAAACACTATTTGAGAAAGCTTATAATAAGATGTTATCATGTGTAAATTAAAATTCAAGGGGTCAGAGATTTCAGCCGCCATTTTGAAACCGGAAGTAACGTCGTATCTCGAAAACTGGTAGACCGATCAGTACGAAACTAGCGCCAAATGATTCGGAAGGCCATCTTAATGTAATAGGAACAGTCAAACTAGAATGTTCTTATTTATGAGCCCGGAAATGAAGAAATTCAAATTAAAAAAATTATTGTATTCCCCATTCTATACAATGAATACATATTCAGAAAGCCTAAAATGATACACATTAATTGTAGATATAAATTCTATGTGGCAGTGCAGTAAGTTTAGCAGCCATTTTGAAAACCGATGTGTATGCCATATCTCGGAACTGGGTTGACCGATTGTAATGAAACCTTTGCTATTCTTCACGAAAGACTATATATGAATATATAACAGATTTTCATTAGTAGTAACCAAATCGTAAATGGCGATTTTTTTTAAAGAATTTAGTAATTGTTCATTTCATCCCAACATTCTCGAAAATCTTGGAAAAGATAGTGTATCAGCAAACAATAGGATATGTTGAAGAAAATAATATAATTCCTAGAGAACAGTCCGGTTTCAGGACAGGATACAGCTGTACTACATCTTTACTTGATATGTCGGATGAGATTTTGCACAACATGTCAAACAAGGGTATCTGCTTGCTCACCTTACTTGATTATTCGAAAGCCTTTGATACTATTCACCATCGACTACTGCTAGCCAAACTAAGAGCGCTAGGCTTTTCTAATCTTACAAACAAATTCTTCACTAGCTATTTAGAAAACAGACAACAAGTAGTCAAGGTTGAAGCAAATGGATCTGCTTTACAGAGCAAATTACTCACTATTGCTAATGGGGTACCCCAAGGATCCATATTAGGCCCACTTCTTTTTAATTTACATGTGCATGATCTACCTACTGTGGTAGATCATACCAAAGTCTGCCAATATGCAGATGATCTACAATTATTTATCTCATGTAATGATGTCAAAAACATTCTCAAAAGCATAGAGGAGCTCAACAAAGACTTGGCTTCAATTGAGATCTATTCTAAAAAAAATGGCCTACGACTTAACCCTACAAAGTCAATATTGGTACCTTTAGGTAAGCCAAACAGTGTAAAGGCCCTAGATAAAATCGATGACATCAACCAAATGGTGAGATTAGGCCAGGTAGTCATCAAAAAGGTTGATAATGCCAGGAATCTAGGTGTTTGGTTCGATACGGATATGACCTGGAAGGTTCATGTAGATAAGTGCTGCAATAAAGCTTTCGGTGTTATTAGATACCTCAACAGATTTAAGAAATACTTACCTATAAATACTAAGAAACTTCTTGCTGAATCTCTAGTTCTATCGATTTTTGACTTTTGTGATGCAGTATACATGGGAATAAACAAAACCACGTCCCAGCGCATACAAAAAATACAGAATTCATGTGTACGTTTCATATTAAATACACCCTTCAGGGAACAGATCTCTCCTCATCTTATCAAACTTGGCTGGTTAAACATGGAAAACCGCAGAATACTACATCTTGCAACTTTTATGCATAAATTGATAAATACCAAGTCACCAGCCTATCTTTATGATAAAATTCAACTCTCTAGAGATTTACATAATCACCATACACGACAAAATAATAACCTGGTTTTCAATCATCACAACTCTGTATCCTCCTCTTCTTTTTCTATCAATGGACCGAGGATATGGAATAATTTACCATCAACCTTAAAAGATACCTCGTCCGTATTAATTTTTAAATCTGAATATAAAGCTTTATTGCTGAGAGGACAAGAGAAAAAAATAGTCCTAAAAGAGTTGCCAAAATATAAAAGACCTCTCTGGCCTGTCTTATATATGTCAATTTATTTTTACTTGCTATTCTTGTTATTCATGGCATTGTATTGAATTATCGACTGACTGTTCATCATTATTAACATTATAACAATGTACATGTACTGCCTACAAATAATTAAGATATTTTTATATTTTTTACCTACTATTATTATCCATATTAGGATAATATTATATTACTTGATTCCAGTATCTCAAATTTTCTTATGTTTAGTATTTATTTAATTTTAATTTAATTTTATTTAATCTAAGTCAATTACTGAGTGCTACAAATTGTTATGTATTCATAGATATTATTATTAGGTATAGGTAAAGTAAAGGTTATATGGAAGATCAGGCCCAATGTCTGAATATCGCCTGTTTGTATTGTATTGTACCTATAATTTCAATGCAAATAAAGACACATAACGTAACATAATGTCACAAGTTGTAAGAATAAACTAAAAAAAGGAGTGATATCCCCATAAAAAACACTTCGTGTAAAAATACCAGCCAAGTCTCTTCAACTAAAAAAAAATATATGAAATCTAAAAATTCTGCAATGAAAAGTATTGATATCAAAAAATTTGCTAAGTCAAAACTTTATTTGAAAATCAAAAAATACTTGGCGCATCGATTTTTTTGAGAATTATAGGTATACTATATGTATATGTATATTTGATGTATATTTTATATCTGGCCTATACTTCTAAGCTATTTATATACACGATGCGCCAAGTATTTTTTGATTTTCAAATAAAGTTTTGACTTAGCAAATTTTTTGATATCAATACTTTTCATTGCAGAATTTTTAGATTTCATATATTTTTTTTTAGTTGAAGAGACTTGGCTGGTATTTTTACACGAAGTGTTTTTTATGGGTTATATATTTTTGAAGTGTCAAGTGTATAAAGTTATTTTTTTTAATAGAAATACAATGTGACTTCACTGTGTACTTTGTGAAATGTATTGCTATAAAATGCAGTAGAAATTTATTTCATGATGAGAAGGATTAACGCATTAGACTTACCTAATTAATTTGTTGCCACGAAACAATATTACGAAGATAACTATTGTGTATTTATAGAAAACATAGGCAACAGTTTCATCGCGTATATATTCAAATAGAAAATATTTTACAGTAGGTATGTGTAATAAGTAATTGAAAGATGTTTCCCTATTATTCTAAAAATTCTTAATGACGGTTGTTTATAAATGGCATATGCTTATGAATAGAAAAATGTCTTTAAAAAAACGATGCGCCAAGTCCTTTTGTAAAGTATTTCTCGGTGTTTATTCTTTTATTTCAAAAATACGATTAAATATTTGGAAATGTCATTGACTTGGCTCCTTTTTTGATATCACTCCTTTTCAGTGTTGAATTTTTTTGAAGTAAAGAGACTTGGCTGCCGTTTTTACACGGAGTGTTTTTTTCTGGGATATCACTTCTTTTGTTAGTTTATTCATACAGCTTGTAGCACATGTCCGAACAAGGACTAATTTCTTTAAAAAAATACGCCTCAACCGATTTGGATAGGTACTAAGAAAAGTTGCGTTTGGTAAAAGATTAAAATGATTATCCTAAAAAAATAGCTTAGGTTTCGTTACACTCGGTCCTGCCGTTTTCGATATTTGACGTCACTTCCGGTTTTGAAATAGGGGCCGAAAATAATGTCTTCTTGAAATCATAATTAGAAGTCCTACAAAATTACATAATTTGATAACAATCGGTTTAGCCGTTTTCGATATATAACGTCACTTCCGATTTTGAAATGGCAGCCGAAAATAATGTCTTCTTGAATTCATAATTATTAGTCCTACATATTTCCAAAATCTGGTTGCAATCGGTACAGCCGTTTTCGATATATGACGTAAATTCATGTTTTAACAATGGCGGCCGAAAATAATGTCGTCTTTAATTCATAATTATTATTCCTACACATTTCCAAAATTTGGTTGCAATTGGTACAGCCGTTTTCTATATATGACGTCACTTCCGGTTTTGAAATGGCGGTCGAAAATAATGTCGTCTTGAATTCATAATAATAAGTCCTACATAATTGCATAATTTGGTTGCAATCGGTACAGACGTTTTCGATAAATGACGTCACTTCCGGTTTTAACAATGGCGGCCGAAAATAATGTCGTCTTTAATTCATAATTATTAGTCCTACACATTTCTAAAATTTGGTTGCAATTGGTTCAGCCGTTTTCGATATATGACGTTACTTCCGGTTTTAACAATGGCGGCCGAAAATAATGTCGTCTTAAATTCATAATCAATATTCTTATGTCCTACATATTTACACAATTTAGTTCCAATCGGTACAGCCGTTTTCGATATATGACGTCGCTTCCGGTTTTAACAATGGCGGCCGAAAATAATGTCGTCTTTAATTCATAATTATTAGACCTACACATTTCCCAAATTTGGTTGCAATCAGTACAGCCGTTTTTGATACATGACGTCACTTCCGGTTTTAAAAATGGCGGCCGAGAACACTGCAACCTTGAATTTATAATTATTCACAATGTACGTTTACTAATATCTATTTAAAAGTATAAAGTGGTGAATTTAATGTCATTTAACATATTTATGACGTAATTCATCAATCATCATATTTATGACGTCATTTCCGGTATAGGTAATAAGAATACAATCTAGTTTTATCTAGTTGATACTTCATGAACGACCATCTGAATTCATAATCCCTATATTTCCGTAAAATCGGTCATGCCGTTTGTAATATATGACGTCACTTCCGGTTTCATTTAGTGGTTCCTGCCGCCATTTCCGGTACCGTTAATTTGTTTCTTCATTTTTCCCAATTGATTTTTCAAATAAATAGTAGAATGAATACGCAGGAGCTAGTTCAGTTGCAATCGGTACAGGCGTTTTAGATATATGACGTCACTTCCGGTTTCAGAAATGGCGGTCGAGAACACTGCAACCTTGAATTTATAAATTGTATTGTCTATATTACAATGTTAGTTAATTATGTACGTATTTTAAGTATAATTTGTTGAAATAAGTGAAATATTGCGTATTTATGACGTCACTTCCGGTTTAGAAAATAAGAAAAAATTTTTTGTTATTGATACTTCATAAAGATGACCATCTAAATCGAATGGCGCTAATTTCGTTCTAATCGGTCCAGACGTTTTTGAGATATGACGTCACTTCCGGTTTAAAAATGGCGGCACAAAAAATTTATAAGAGGCAAGGTATCATCAGACGCCAAAAGTGCATATGTGGTAAAAATATAAGGTTGATCGGTTCAGCCGTTTAGGCTGTGGCGGTGATAGCAACTTTTTCGGGAATCATATGAAGAAGAAGAAGAAGAAGAAGAAGAAGAAGAAGAAGAAGAAGAAGAAGAAGCAGATAAAAGCGGTATAATTTCACGATTTTCACTGCCCTCTAGGTCGTTAACGGCATGACCGGTTGTTGTCGCGTGATGTATATGTAGTCAGGTGGGCCATAGCTCAAAATTAAGACATTTCACAACAATGTGAGATTTTCCATTGTTGAGATCCAGTAGGCCGAAAATGCTATGTTGTTGCTTTTAGTAAAAGTAGTTGGTCTGCTCCTCAGTTTATATAGGCATTTACGGTATGTTGAGTGACTGTGAGTGTACGGTACGACTTGGCTGAGTGGAGCGACCGCTCCACTAGATTTCAATGATAATAACAAGCTTTGATTGGTTAAGGGACATGACCAGCAGTCATTCAAATTTGTTCAACGATCAATTTTTGTTTGGCCGAGTGTACATGAGATCCCTCCTTAATGTTTTGCTTTGTTTCAGTGTTTGTATTCCAGCATTATGGTCGATGTCTCACTTCTCTTCAATGCCCCGCGCAGACTGCTCTCAGATGTCCTCCCAATACATGTCCCCAGAGCATTTGTCCTGCCCCCGTCACCTGTCCTGCTCCAACCACTTGCCCGGCTCCAACTACTTGCCCCGCTCCAGTAGTATGCGCTACGACAACAGCCTGTCCTGCCGTAACAACCTGTCCTTCACCAACTGCTTGCCCTGATCCAGTGACATGCCCTGACCCAACCACGTGTCCGGAACCCGTCACTTGTGCTGCCCCAACCACCTGCCCTCCACCTACAACCTGCCCAGCTCCAGTCGTGTGTCCTGCGCCTACGACTTGTCCTGCGCCAACCACCTGCCCAGAACCCATCGTGTGCCCTACAACAACTACAACTACTTCAACTACTACACCGACGCCGACAACGACCCCAGGTAACCGTTCACATTTTGTTGATGCATGTAGCTTAGGGACCAAATTACGGAACAAGTTGGGTGAGTGGTTAACGCTCTGAACTTGTATTCCGGAGGCCCGGGTTCGATTCCCGCGGCCGTCCTTCCTGACTGGGTTTTTTTCGTGGTTTTCCCTCAGTCGACAGGCAAATGCTGGGAAGGTACCCTACTAATAGGCCATGGCCGCCTCCTTCCCACCTTCCATCCTTACCTACTCTTCACCCTCATCTCCCAATCATCAACATAATCATTCATCCGTCGCCATTAGCCTCGCTGCAGAACAGTGCGACGTTAAGCCCCAGACAAAAAAAACATCTGAAGTTATATGGGACCACATCTACATATTATTTATCATTACATACATTTCTAAAAATAACTAGTTTATAGTACTTTTTAACCTAGGACTTTATGGAAATAGTTTTAACAATCACATTTTATAAAATATTGATTCAATTTAGGGTTCACTATGTCATATATACATCATTTATATTTGTTGTATGTTTTATTTTAGTTTATTTTAGTTTTTTACCTAACGTTGAAAAAAATAAGTTCTGAGATAAATGGCAACAAAGATTTGAAGTTTACAAAACTGGCCTATGTTTGAACCTGACGAAATTGAAACATCTGTTTGAAATTAATTAATAAGTCGAATATGGTTCATCAGATGAAGACATGTATACATATATTGACAGAAAACTTATAATACAATTAATAATCTTTAAAAAAAATTAAATTAAAAAAAAATTGTGCCTACATGCTCAACTAAATGCCCCAATATCTCTGTTGCAGCCCGGGTCATACCTGCTGGGTACACTCGGGTCGCACCCTATGGCTACTTCAAGTTGTACAACCCGGATGATTTCGGAACCGCGTGGCAGACTTGCGTCAACGACAGCGCCCACTTGGCCGTCTTCGACTCGGACGTGGAAGCAAACGCGGTCACTAACGCAGTTGCCACGTCGGTCTCCAACTACTGGCTGGGACTGCATGACCTGTTTATGGTGTACAAATTTGTTGATGTCTTTGGTAAGTACCAAATAAGGGGGGCTGAATCGATTTTTATCAATATCTTTTACAAATGTACTTGTTAACAAAATTGGGGTTTGTACGAGTATTCAGAACAGTTCAATGAAAATAATGTCACAGTTTGGATAAGCTATTAGTTTTATTTTGTCCAACAGATGTTAAGTGTAATATTTTTACTAATTTACGGGCTAAATATCTGTAGGAGAAAGTAAAACTAATAGGTAATAGCCCATTCCAAGCTTTGACATTTTTTTCATTGAACTGTTCTGAATACTCGTATACAAAGCCAATTTTGTTAACAATTACATCGGTAAAAGATGTTGATAAAAATCGATTAAAAACCCTTCAAGGCCACGCTTATTATTTTTAGATGAAACCATGATTTCGGGGGGGGGGGGGGGGGGGTCATGGCCCCCTCGGCCTCCCCCCCCCCTGAATACGCCCTTGGTTGCACGTATTATATCTGCTCGCTCATCAACGCGTTACACCGAGAGTTTTCCTATAGTTACCGATGTAATGATGAAGACTGATGAATATTTATCGCTTGATTTGCAGACGTTCTTCTTGGAAACAGAACCAAATGGGACACGAACCAGCCGGATAATTCTGGCAACAACGAGCGGTGCGGAGTTTTCCGCGTCGGTCCGAGAGCTCTGAACGACGCCACATGCACTAAATCATTTGCATTCTTATGCGAGTTGCCACTTTAGGGTAGCAAGCACTAGTATATGCAGTGTTGTGAAGTACAGGGGCGGCTAAGAGGGCTTGGTAGTGAGTTTGACCTTGAAGAGTTTTTTAATCGAATTTTTATCAATATCTTTTTCCAGTGTAATTGTTAACAAAATAGGGCTATGGAATTCAGAACAGTTCAATGAAAATAATTCCATAGCTTGTAATTGTTTATTAGATATACTTTGTCCTACAGGTGTTTAGAACCCGAAAATTTAGTAATTTTCGGGTTATAAACACCTGCTGGACACAATAAAACTAATAGCTTATTCCAAACTATGAAATTATTTTCATTGAACTGTTCTGAATTCACGTACATAGCCCTATTTTGTTAACAATTACACTGGAAAAAGATATTGATAAAAATCGATTAAAAAACTCGTCAAGGCCACGCTCACTACCAAGCCCTCTTAAACTGTTTGGCGCCTCCCCCCTCCCCTATTTCTGTTCTCTTTTCTCTAAAAAATCACTGAATGACGTTGAAATCACAGAAACTTTCTAAAATCGGATGTCTAACCTGCGAGAATGTCGAAAGAGTTAGACGCCCCGCAGGGCTTTTTTTTGACATTAATATACTTTTTGAGTGAATCTTGGGCAAGGAAATAGCGTATTTTTCTATCTAAATCATTGTAATACACCTCAAGTTAAGAACCCTTCCTCTTGCGTGGGAGAGAAATCTTCATATCTCTCCATTCTATTAAAAATACAGCAGTAATTATTGTCTTTAAAGACAATAATTACTTACACATTAAGTTATACCACATTTTCATAATACCTCGTGTTAATAGTTTTTTTTTGATTTCATAATATTAATCATAGTTTGGCATTTATTTGACGCCGTGGCACCCCTTGGAAGATGGCGCCCCTAGGCCACAGCCTATAAGTAGCCTAATGGGTAATCCGCCCCTGGTGAAGTAACATGATATAAAGTAACACGTTACTTTTTCAAGTACAATTACAATACAATTACAATTTTGATTTTGAGTAACTTTAATGAAATGTACCTAACAAGATACATTTAATTCATCTCTGAATAATGTAAAATGTCTGATTCAGTAAAAACGGATAAAACTTAGGTAGCTTAGAAGTCATTCAAACACAACAAATTTCTAAAATACCTCAGGCCTATAGACATTTTTCTTGTACTGTCGGCCCTGTATCTCTTCAAATGTAACAAAAATTAAGAAACAATGCTTTTAAATCTAAAGTAGCTGTGAAAGTAACTGCTGACAATATAAAAGTAACTGTAACTTTACAATGATACTTGTCGTTCGAAAGTAACTGTATCGGTGTTACTGTTGAAACCCCAGTAACTGTAGCTATAACAATTTGTTAAAATTTAAAAGAAACTTTAACAATACTGCTTGTAGGTTGTTCACTCTGCACTTCATAATATGTTGAAATTCTTTCTTGTGTGTGTTTACTGTTTTTTGTAGACCTAACCATGTATTCCTTTTAGAATGACTTTTGGGTAGGTAAAGTTTTAAGTATGAGTTATCTATAGTTATGTAAATTTTCGAACGGTATAGCAAAACATTTTCACATCAAAAGGAATCTATCAAATATCTTAAATTTGCTCTCGACAGCTCGATTTTTGTCCTATTGATTCGAATTTGGTGTCAATGGACTCGTCTCGTAAAGCTGCGTCGAATGGTTGTGTCGGAGCTGTATTTTAGAAACTATTAGTAGATGGGCAACTATCACAAACCTGGCATCTATCCTGCAATTACTCTATGCGTTATTGAGATTGTACTTGTTAATAAACACCAAGCACAGAAAATTACAATAAAATGATATAAGTTGCAATAAAATATCGACTTACACAAAGTTCAATGTTCAAGTTCTTCTTTCTTGAGGTTATTTTAAATAAAAATGAATTAGTATAGACTTACACTCAAGTTATTAAAGTTTTATAAGGGCCGGAATAACCAAAGTTAATCTGAGCCGGATTAACTAAAAAATGGACTTAATTGGCGGTACAGCCAATCAGATACCTCAAAATGAGTGAAACAATTGAATTTAATCCAAAAGTTAGTTAATCCAGCACAATTTAACTTTGGTTATTCCGGGCCTAAGTTAATGAAATATTTCGGCGACTCTTCCAGCCGCCTTCTTCAGTCACATTATAAAAACAATAAACGTCAAAATACTAAAAGATTTAGATTGTTTTTCTATGTACACTTGGCCAAACAAAACTTGAACGTTCAATAAATCTGATAGGCTGATAAATGTAAGATCGCACCATCAGAAGTCAGTCTAAGCGATCTCATTGTCTCACTCTAGTAGGTGACCTCACATTTCAATGATAATAACAAGCTTTGATTGGTTATGGGACATGACCAGCAGTCATTCAAATTTGGTCAACGTTCAAGTTTTGTAATTGGCCGAGGAGTTGAGTATTAGGTACCTTAACGAAAGTAACTAGTCACTTTCTGGTTAGTTTTTTGGGTAACTTTTGTTACTTTTCATCCTCAGTAACTTTGTGAGTAATTAAGTTACAATTTTAGAGTAACTTGTAACTCAATTTGTGTTACTTTCAAATTTGCTTTTAGGCCAAATATTAATTTGACAAATTTAATATTTTGGTGGAAGTTTACAGTCTTCAAACTCCTTTCCTGTCTCTTGACAGAAAATCAACATCCAAGCTGTATTTTATTTTGCATTTTATATCTAACTTTAAAGTAATTTAAAGTAACTACTACTAGGTTACTTTTCAAACTTACCAAGTAACTTAGTTCCATTTGAGATCAGGTAACTTAAAGCGTAACTAGTTCCTATTTACACAAGTAACTTTCCCAATTCTACCTGAAAGCTTTATTCACTATTTATGAAAGTTAGGTGTGAATTGTGGTTGCATTTTGACTTTGAAGTCACAGACGCTGTGCTTGAAGGAAAATTCTTATTCTCATCACAAAGGACGAATCATTAGCAGTTGGGTGGTATGGGGGGGGGGGGGGGGTAATTGGTTATGTCCGATTTTATGTTTTTCCTGTTTTTACATGTATTTTTTAACTGAATGAAATTGATTTGTCTTTGTATTCGAGAAAACAAGGAACACGACTGCTCTCTGGTGGCTATTGTGTGAGGTATTAGGTAAATGGCTGGTATCAAGTGCGCATTTGCATAAATATAAATATTTGCTATAGTAGTTTGTATGGCTAAGAGAGTAATTTTATATATAAATTGCAATTTCAATTGTTCCTCATTTATCACTGCACTATAAAACACGAAAACAAATAAATTAATCTGTAGACTGATAGCCATCTTGCCAGAAGTGGCTCCATTATGGATCTTGCTTATTAACGCGTTACAAGGTCATTAATATCAACATGTTTCGATTAAGTTCAAAATTTGCATGGTGATCCTGACCAACAAAATTTCGTTACACCGAGCATTTTAATTGTAATTCATAAAAAATTAAATTAAAATATAATGAATGTTTGTATTATGGTGTTAAAAATATCAACACCATAATATATTTATATTTTTCATATATCATTTTTATCTATTGTTATTTCGGATATGATATTTACACTCTGATAATATTCGTAATTTTTCTAATGAAAATTTTACCGATGGTAAACATGTTTTCGTTTCATAATAATTGCTTAGATAATTAGGTATATTGCGTAAAACAAAAACCCCCTATCAAGTGCCGATAGTGTATCACCCAAACCAAAACAAAATTACCAGCGACAGTTCAAAAGATAATGAGTTAGAATGTTGAACATTTGCTCGTGTGTCGTTGTGGATTACAAAGACCTAAATATTTTCATTATAAGTGACTGCGATTGTAGAATATTATTTTATTAAGGCGGTTGGGTAGTGAGTTTAATCGATTTTTATCAATATCTTTTACCAATGTAATTGTTAACAAAATAGGGCTTTGTACGAGTATTCAGAACAGTTCAATGAAAATAATTTCATAGTTTGGAATTAATTATTAGTTTTATTTTGTCTAACAGACATTTGGTGTCATAATTTTACTAATTTTCGGGCACTAAACGTCTGTAGGACAAAGTAAATCTAATAAAACATTACAAGCTATGAAATTATATTCATTGCACTGTTCTGAATACTCGTACAAAGCCTTCATTGTTAACAATTACATTGGTAAAAGATATTGATAAAAATCGATTAAAAAACTCTTCAAGGCCACGCTCACTACCCAGCCGTCTTAATTTAATTCGGTTTCACATTAGAAATGGAAATCTATTTATCTCCTTATCCATTATATTTTGAAAATGTGTAAAGATTCGTATTGACTTGAGTTTGAGCTTGTTTCTGCGCGACATGTCGCCATGTCTTCACCTGTTAGCTCTATTATCGGCTGCTTGGATATCGCTCAGCCACGGGGACTTCTGCGTCCCGGCTTACATCCCTCTGGACTGTGACGTCACGACCACTGGCTGGCTGGATGCGAAGTCGTGGACACAGTTGGATGCAGAGTGTGGGAGAATGTATCCTGGATACAGAATCCTGCAGAAGAGGTTCATCAACCTGACGCAAGCGGAGAGGAGCTGGTGTCATGGCGCTGATGTGCCGCTTGGAGTAGAGAAAGTCGGGGAGGATTTGATGTTCATTAACGGACATAATGTGACAGCTGAGGTAAAGGTTTTTGCTTTGTTGATATATTTTATAATATGTATGTAAAGAAATAAGATTTTTTCTTAATTAATGGCGTATATGGGGAGAGGGCACCCTAAAATCAGGGTTTAATCTAAAAAAAGCACATAAAATAATTTGTTAAAAAGAAACACTTAAAAAGAGACATATCATACCAAAAACGCTCCAAAATTGTTAGAATTGAGTTAAAATTCCAAAACTTTTCCGAGGCTATGCGCCCCGGACTTGCATATATCTTAGACCATTTTTTACATTTTGTAATATAATTCCCCAAAAAGGCAACACTGCGATTCAAAATTGCACCTAAACGAATGACCTTAATCAAAAAATATCCCCCAAACCCCCTGTTCTCCAATGTGATTTTCAAAATATTGGTACCTAATGCCCCCCCCCCCCCTCCCTAAATGTCATGCTGGATTCCCCCTTGAATATAATTATTGGGGATCGTGTGGCAGAAGTTTGTTCAGGAAAAAAACGAAGAAATTCTAACAGGGACTTTCTGTGGAAGAATTTTCGATACCACTGTTACTCTAGTTCGTCAGCGCCATCTACACTGCAACACTTGCGAGCGACACAAAGCAAGGAACCGTCGGCTCATTGAATCTGAACTCCGCCCAATGGCAGCTCGTGGACGTCAACACCACGTTCAGATGCGCTCTCTGTGAGATGACACTTCGCCATGACGTCACAGTGTCTGTCTATCCGCCCATGCCGGCTGTCGACAACAGCGCCAATGTGTTCGATGTCGCAGTGCAACTTCCCAACAACAAGTCAACAACCAAGAAGGTAATTACCACGTTCAGATGCGCTCTCTGTGAGATGACACTTCGCCATGACGTCACAGTGTCTGTCTATCCGCCCATGCCGGCTGTCAACAACAGCGCCAATGTGTTCGATGTCGCAGTGCAACTTCCCAACAACAAGTCAACAACCAAGAAGGTAATTACCACGTTCAGATGCGCTCTCTGTGAGATGACACTTCGCCATGACGTCACAGTGTCTGTCTATCCGCCCATGCCGGCTGTCAACAACAGCGCCAATGTGTTCGATGTCGCAGTGCAACTTCCCAACAACAAGTCAACAACCAAGAAGGTAATTACCACGTTCAGATGCGCTCTCTGTGAGATGACACTTCGCCATGACGTCACAGTGTCTGTCTATCCGCCCATGCCGGCTGTCGACAACAGCGCCAATGTGTTCGATGTCGCAGTGCAACTTCCCAACAACAAGTCAACAACCAAGACGGTATAACTTGCAGGCGCGTAGAAACTACTTTCATCAAGGGGTGGGGGGGGGGCAGTTTTAGACCCGCAGGGTGTTTTTTTATATATAATTTAAAAGTGAATTATGGGGCTCTTAAATGCACAAATTCAATCAATCAATCCTCCAAGTGTCCCGTAAAGGGTGTTTTTTTCTTCCGAATTTGAACAAATTAAAGAACGGCTCAGTTATTGCTCCGCATGGTGTATTTTCAGAATTTAAATAATTCTAACTGATTCTGGTACGCTATTTTTTTTAATATAATATATAAAGGGGAGTCAGACTGGTCAAGTGGGGGGATCATCCTCCCATCACCTCCCCCCATCCCTTCCGCTTCAGAAACAAATTTGTTTCTGAAGCAACGAAAAGAGCTTTGAGAAATGTGTCAAGTACATTGTTCTTGATTATAGACAATTAGAGCTCGGTTTGTTTTCGCTTGCGGTTGAGATACACGGCTAATCAGCTAGCGACTGATTACCACGTCACGTGACTGTCACACACGCATGTGTCACGTCACGTGACTGTCGTGTACACACGCATGTGTCACGTCATGCTCCGTGAACAATGTAGTTTACACTTTTTAAAATTATACCATTATTCAGATATCTATAGTTGTTATTGTTACAAAGAAAAGGATTAATAACTTTTTATTTCACCTGTAACTCCAATAATTTCGGACTTTTTTTTCCTGTCCAACAAAAATGTTTGAAACTTGCATGTATTAATATTAGTACCTGTTTCCTAATTTTTTTTAAAATTTCAGGAAAGTAGTGACCTCTCAAATAGGAAGTTTATTTGCGCCACCCGGTATAATGCTGCTGTGTGGTTAATTCCGGAGCTTATTCACTCAGTTTAAATTACCCTCAGGTTATATTAACTGTAGTGTATTTATTAGATTCACGTTTTCAAACCGTCATACGTATGCATTGTATAAAATTGAAACAGTTGACAACTATTACTTAGCCTTCAACTTTGTTACGTCTTAAAGAGTGAAAACGAACACGGTTTCAAAACGTGACTCTCCCCCTGGTACCCGACCCCCTGGTACCCCCTGGTACCCCCTGGTACCCCCTGGTAACAGCGGAAAACTTCT
Source organism: Leuctra nigra (assembly GCA_934045905.1). Classification (NCBI taxonomy): domain Eukaryota; kingdom Metazoa; phylum Arthropoda; class Insecta; order Plecoptera; family Leuctridae; genus Leuctra; species Leuctra nigra. Next base: position 2,771,968 of record OW203770.1, read on the forward strand.
GCCGTGCTCAGAACTACTTAATGTACACTTGGCCAAACAAAACTTGAACGTTCAATAAATCTGATAGGCTGATAAATGTAAGATCGCACCATCAGAAGTCAGTCTAAGCGATCTCATTGTCTCACTCTAGTAGGTGACCTCACATTTCAATAATAATAACAAGCTTTGATTGTTTGATAATGATGGAAAATTTAGTGAATCTCTCACTTAGGGATGGTGTTTTGGAGGTAACCTGCGAAATAAAAACGCGCACCCCGACTGGGAATCGAACCCAGATCCTTCGGGTTTCCGGCCCTATGCTTTAACCATTAAGCTATCGGGACGCATTCTTAATCAGCAGGTTGGGTTGCCATACAACTCTTGCGAGTCCGAGTATCTGACCTATACACGAAGACTGAAGCACTTCGACTTCATTTGACAACGTGAATACATCTCTCTCGAATGGCTATGCTCAAACTTCTGAGCTACGAGTGGATTGTTTGATAATGATGGAAAATTTAGTGAATCTCTCACTTAGAGAGATTCACCTTAGGGACACCATCCCTAAGTGAGAGATTCACTAAATTTTCCATCATTATCAAACAATCCACTCGTAGCTCAGAAGTTTGAGCATAGCCATTCGAGAGAGATGTATTCACGTTGTCAAATGAAGTCGAAGTGCTTCAGTCTTCGTGTATAGGTCAGATACTCGGACTCGCAAGAGTTGTATGGCAACCCAACCTGCTGATTAAGAATGCGTCCCGATAGCTTAATGGTTAAAGCATAGGGCCGGAAACCCGAAGGATCTGGGTTCGATTCCCAGTCGGGGTGCGCGTTTTTATTTCGCAGGTTACCTCCAAAAAAGCTTTGATTGGTTATGGGACATGACCAGCAGTCATTCAAATTTGGTCAACGTTCAAGTTTTGTTTGGCCGAGTGTACATAATGTGAACTACTAATGTGCAGGGCCGGATTAAACACTTTGGCGCCCCTAGACTAATTCACAATCACGAGGCACCTACCCTTTCCCCCACCAAAAACAAAAACAATTCCACTCTGTCTATTTTCAATTGTCCTCAACTTGCCCCGCAGGGCCTCTTTTGGATTTTGGACACTTGCTCTTTTAACGACGAATCACTTTTAATCGACGAATTTTAAATCACAGAAACTGTCTACAATGGGATGTCAAACCCCCGAGAATGAAGGTAATGATAATGATAATGACCAGAATGCACCAGTCAATGCATTCTGGTCAATGTGTCAAATTAGGTTGTTGGTCATCCAAGTGGAGGATGGAAATTTTGTGAAGACATCAATGTTGTAGATTTTGAAACAAATATTTGATATTAGTTTCATAGATTTTCTAGATTAGATATTATTATTTAAAAAAAGGACCAAAAGACATTAAAATATAAAAAAATTGAGATAAAGGCATTTTCAGGCTAAATAAAACACATATTTTTGAAACCAGGAACACATAAAACACATTTACGTGTAATTTTTAGACGTGTCTAAACAAAGAAAAATACAAAAGAAAAAGGGAAGTCTCGTGAAGATTAGAATTCAGAATAATATTTATTTTATGAAAGTTGAGATGTTGCTGAACACAGATGTGGTATTATTTTTGTTGTTGGACGAATAGTTCTCATGTAATTAATTTACAAAGTTTGATAGATCTCCTCTCATTTAAAAACAGGAAAATTGGCAATGACATCACAGTTTGCTATATTGCCATAGCAACAAGGGAATCCCCATGTCAACACAATGTTCAAGACTTGGAAATGACATCACAGTTCTGATTCTTGTTACTGGCCGTTTTTCCCGCCAAAAATCCTATGATATTTGAACTCGATTTTTATGAAAGAAAATTTAAAATTTCACAGGTAATAAGTGTATTTGTCATTATTATTTGTGTTAATTTATAGAAATGTACTAGAATAAAATGTCATGAGACATCCCTAATGTCCTATGCCCCATCAATGTGTTCCTCATTCCCTCTCTCTGACCAGATCGCGTCTGCTCTCGCCAAGACGCTCGGCGTCGACTCGTCCTACATCCAGACGCCCTACCGCGACGCCGACGTCCTGCATGTCCAGGTCGACGCCAGCAGCTACATGTATGACGACAGCATCATGACGTCACTCACGAGCTTCAGTGACGTCATCCAGCTGGAGGGCGGCGCCAAAGTGATCGACATTCAAGTCATTGACCATTGTCCAGAGATCAACCAAACCGTGGAGGGAGAGAGTCCGATAATGTGGCCAGCTACAGGAGCAAGTGAGAAGAATGAGGCTATATTATAGTACTTTTCAGTACCCGATTCTGATGGAAATCGATTTCATGCTAACTTATGGCCGTGACCGGATTCCATCAGAATAGAATTGGGAAAACGTTCTAGAATTGACCTCCTGAGCATTTCTGGTGGGTTATTCTAAATTTCCGTGTCGTCTCGTTTTACTTGATACGGATTCACTGCACACTGGAGTGCTATCTTTTTAACGGTTGAGAATATATTTTGTTTATGTACATAATAGTTTCAAAGAGCAATGTGAATTTTTTTATATATTTTTTAATTCATATATTTCCCATAATTAATTAATAAGTTTTCGACATTTCACTCCTCTGCAAAAACAAGCTGTACGTCACACGCCGTGTTCCCTGTGTTACGGGATGCATAGAACCGGCTCTGGTTAACATTATCTATACGGCCCGACTCGGCGTGTGACGTCATGTTGTGTTTCATGGACAGCTACATACAATCTACCAAACTTTGTACATTCGTTCCTTGAAAACTATTCATCACACAACAAAATAATACCTCATCTGTCTTCAACAACATCTCAACTTTCATAAAATATTTATTATTCTAAAATCTAAACTTCACTTCACTTCCCTATTGATGTCAACTGTTTCAAGTTTTATTCAATGACAACGTTCATGGTTTCAAAACGTGAAATCTCAAGAATTGGTTACCAGGGACTAGCAATATAACCACTGTTTACATGAAATTTAAAAAAAAATTGTCAATGAAATTCGAATTTCTGGAAAACCGTATTACGATGACAATTCAATTTTACAATAAGTGACAACAAAATGCTAACATTTTCACAAATCAAGACCTGAAGTTGAAGGAAATCCGACGAACAGCATTGAACAGCAAACTTTACTCTAATAAAAGGGCAAATGTCACCTGGAGAAGCTCGGTGAATACTGAATACCGAGTGAAATATTGTGTAATAATTGCAATAAATATAGTTTTTGAAAGTCGAATTATTATTAAATATAGCTTAGGGTTGTTAATTGGCACATGTTTAAAATAAATAAAAAATTACGGCACCCTGCGAGACTAAAAAATATCTCATTTTTTACCAAAAATTTAACTAACGGTTACTAATAAACAAAGCAAAAATCTAAAAATTTACCAAGTGATAACCCTAAGTTTGCCTTTTATGAAATCATGATTCAAATTTTAGATCATTTCGTCAGCCCATTTCGTCTCCAATCGTATCCAAAAAAAGTGTCTACAAAAAGCAGCAAAAAGCTCACGCTTGCAGCACCTTAAGAGGGCTTGGTAGTGAGTTTGACCTTGAAGAGTTTTTTAATCGATTTTTATCAATATCTTTTTCGAGTGTAATTGTTAACAAAATAGGGCTATGGACGTGAATTCAGAACAGTTCAATGAAAATAATTCCATAGCTTGTAATTGTTTATCTAGTGGAGCGGTCGCTCCACGCCAGCCAAGTCGTACGGCGCGCGCACACTCTCATTTAAAAAGGCTGGAGCAACCCACTGTTACTGTAAGCATCAAAGTGGCATTTTCGGCCTACTGGATCTTAAAATTGGGAAATATCACATTGTTGCGAAATATCTTAATTTCGAGCTATGGCCCACCCTACAACATATACCAAATTTGGGAACAATAGGTTACGCCATTTGCGCGCTAGAGGGCCGTGAAAACAGTGTTTTAGGGCGGTTTTCATAATAATAATAATAATAATAATCTCAGTAGTAGTCTCCTGGAATTCAAATCCGGTAACAAGGCCACAGCCTAAACGGCTGAACCGATTGATCTCACATTTTTACCACGTGTGCACTTTTGGCGTCTGATTTAACCTTTACCCCATGAATTTTTTGTGCCGCCATTTTGAAACCGGAAGTGACGTCATATCTCAACAACGGCTAAACCGATTGGAGCGAAAATAGCGCCAAACGATTCGGACGGTGAACTTTATGCATTATCAGTAGCAAAAGACTAAAAATTATGTTAACGAAACCGGAAATGACGTCATGAAATTTGAAATACATCGATTGGCATTTCGGCAACAAAGATTGATCCGATTATTTTGATATTTATGTAACGTATGTACTTTTGATATCTCATTTGAGTTGTTATAAAACCAACCGGAATCCGCCATTTTGAAACCGGTAGTGACATCATATCTTAATAACGGCTAAATAGATTTGAACGAAACCAGCGCCAAACAATTTAGACGGTCAACTTTATGTATTATCAACAATAATATTTGCAGTTTCTTATAGCAAAACCGGAAATGACGTCACACATTTGAAAAATCTCACAAATTTACATTTTGATACAATAAATACTATTTGAGACAGCTTATAATAAGATGTTATCATGTGTAAATTAAAATTCAAGGGGTCAGAGATTTCAGCCGCCATTTTGAAACCGGAAGTAACGTCGTATCTCGAAAACTGGTAGACCGATCAGTACGAAACTAGCGCCAAATGATTCGGAAGGCCATCTTAATGTAATAGGAACAGTCAAACTAGAATGTTCTTATTTATGAGCCCGGAAATGAAGTAATTCAAATTTAAAAATTATTGTATTCCCCATTCTATACAATGAATACATATTCAGAAAGCCTAAAATGATACACATTAATTGTAGATATAAATTCTATGTGGCAGTGCAGTAAGTTTAGCAGCCATTTTGAAAACCTTTGTGTATGCCATATCTTGGAACTGGGTTGACCGATTGGAATGAAACCTTTGCTATTCTTCACAAAAGACTATATATGAATATATAACAGATTTTCATTAGTAGTAACCAAATCGTAAATGGCGATTTTTTTTAAAGAATTTAGTAATTGTTCATTTCATATGTGTCACAAGTTGTAAGAATAAACTAAAAAAAGGAGTGATATCCCCATAAAAAACAATTCGTGTAAAAATACCAGCCAAGTCTCTTCAACTAAAAAAAAATATATGAAATCTAAAAATTCTGCACTGAAAAGTATTGATATCAAAAAATTTGCCAAGTCAAAACTTTATTTGAAAATCAAAAAATACTTGGCGCATCAATTTTTTTGAGAATTATAGGTATACTATATGTATATGTATATTTGATGTATATTTTATATCTGGCCTATACTTCTAAGCTATTTATATACACGATGCGCCAAGTATTTTTTGATTTTCAAATAAAGTTTTGACTTGGCAAATTTTTTGATATCAATACTTTTCAGTGCAGAATTTTTAGATTTCATATATTTTTTTTTAGTTGAAGAGACTTGGCTGGTATTTTTACACGAAGTGTTTTTTATGGTTAGATATACTCTGTCCTACAGGTGTTTAGAACCCGAAAATTTAGTCATTTTCGGGTTCTAAACACCTGTTGGACACAATAAAACTAAGAGCTTATTCCAACCATAGACATTTATACTCACTGCGTTCGTGAGTATAAATGTCTATGTTCCAATTATGAAATTATTTTCATTGAACTGTTCTGAATTCACGTCCATAGCCCTATTTTGTTAACAATACACTGGAAAAAGATATTGATAAAAACCGATTAAAAAACTCGTCAAGGCCACGCTCACTACCAAGCCCTCTTAATTACGTGACTCAGGTTTCTGTGTAACTTCATTGTTCCAGACTGCGTGGCTACAGAAGTGACTGACAACATCACAGCTGCACGGGAATGCCACTGGGGAGGACACAAGGCTGTGTGGACTGCAACTACAAGATGGCGGCTTGATCCTTGCTATTTGCACACGGACAAGATGGACTTTCGAGCTTTGGCTTTGGAACGGCAAGATAGAATCAACCAGGCTTTGTTCGAGTCGGCTACGGTATAACTTGTAGATATCATCAAATTCAATCGGAATTTGTTCAAATAATTTAAATTTTAGTTAGCGATGGCAACACCAAAGATATTATGAGCACTAGGAGGGCTGAGTAGTGTGCCTTGAAGAATTATTTTGATGAAAATAATTCCATAGCTTGTAATGGTTTATTATATTTACTTTGTCCTACAGATGTTTAGTGCCCTAAAATTAGTAAAATTATGGCACTAAACATCTGTTGGCCAAAATAAAACTAATAACTTATTCCAAGCTATGAAATTATTTTCATTGAACTGTTCTGAATACTCGTACAAAGCCTTATTTTGTTAACAATTACATTGGTAAAAGATATTGATAAAAATTGATTAAAAACTCTTTAAGGTCAAACTCACTATACCCAGCCGTCTTAAATCTATAAGACAAACACTGTATTAAGGCCGGTCATATATTTTTTCCCGTCAACAGTCAGTTGGAGCGGATTCAGAGGCAAAATCAAAATATAAATTGCCATTTTGGCAAACGGTTATGAATATCGAAAAAGCAAGTAAGAGGTGACATGTATTGAACCTTTATCTACAATTTCATCGCTTACTGTCATAACTTTGCTCCTACTATGTGGTCAGCATAAGTCGGGCACGAAAACGCTACGTCACTCGTCCGTCTCTCGTTCGTCGCTCGCACGTAGCGTTTTCGTGCCCGACAAATTCTGACCACATAGTAGGAGCAAAGTAATGACAGTTTGCGATGAAAATGTAGATAAAGGTTCAATACATGTTATCTCTGGCTATTTGCTTTTTCGATATTCATAACCGTTTAAATATGGCAATTTATATTTTATATTTGCATCTAAAACCGCTCCAAAATGTCCATCAGCAATACACGAGAGAGCATAATAATTTTTTTTCTGAATCATGTTCATAAGCAATCTTCTGTCAAATCTTTGTTTTATCTGGGAATTCGTTCATTTAATTATCTTCCACTTAAGCGATATAATCACAGCCTTCTTCAAAAACACCACGAATGTTCTGTTAGAAGGCTGTGGATTCTGTAATTGGCAACACTGCATTTGCAGTTCTCACCTCCCTCAAATTCCAAACAACCAATCAGAGCGCACCTGCCATGAGACAGCTGTTCTCTGAGCCATATCTTTCAACCAGTGATGCCAAGTTATTTTCACTAAAACTCTCCTAGCTCATTTAAACGTTCAGGAACATGTATATCTAAAAATTTAAAAAAATACTAGAGCATCTGATACACCTCATATCAGTTTTTTACAAAATTCTTATGTCGGGAAGTCAGTCTCAAACCATTTTGAAGTGGTACGAGAATCATTCCTAGCATGGCCGCCATGTTAAAATAGAGGCTAAAAGCAATACTTTGAAGTGATATATCTCGGAAGTTAGTTCAGCTTGCCCACTTTTTCTTGGCATATTATGATGTAGAATTAAAGTATCTATATTTATGTAGAGTTTAACCGATTTCTCATGAAAGAGGAAATTCGCTAGTCCCTCCTTAAGAGGCAAACGGAAGCGAGCGGGAATCGCACGGTTCGTCAGAGCGTTTTTTTGAAATTTTGTCTTCCCACTAAATAATTTTAAAAAATCAGATAGTAACGACCCATTACAGCCTAATAGACTAAATAATGCCGCACACTGGAGTTCATTATGACCTCTGGTACGACCTCAAAGTGTTAAATACGATATTTTTAGTAAGATAATAAAAAATAATCGTATTTAACACTTTGAGGTCGTACCAGAGGTCATAAAGTACTCCAGTGTGCGGCATTATTTTGTCTATTAGACTGAAATGGGTCGTTACTATCTGATTTTTTAAAATTATTTAGTGGGAAGACAAAATTTCAAAAAACGATCTGACGAACCGTGCGATTCCGGCTCGCTTCCGTTTGCCTCTTAATGTATGTATGTATGTATGTATGTTTTATTGATCCGCTTTGTGATACAATGCACGGTGGCAGAACATATAATAATGTGATAATATTATCTCACATAATAACATGATAACAATAATTATAATACATGCGTCTCGACATTAAAAATCTAGTGTAGAATGAGAATGAATGAGAATGAGATGAGTGATATGTGATGAGTACAAACAATAATAATATGGATTCATGCTGCACCTCCTCAAGAAAATCAATCTTAGTTGAGTAATGACATTAATTATTAATAATGATAACTCGAGATTAGATGTCTAGTATGTAGAATAGTGATTAATGAGATGTGATGATGGTGTGATGCGTACATAGTATTATAGATGCATGCATATTCTCAAATAAATAGGTGAAGAGGTAGTAATATTAGGATGAAGGTGCCATGTTTCATTAGTGAATACAGAGGTGAAAGATGACAGCAGGACAGAAATGGAGGTAGAAGATTGAGGAAGACACGATTTAGGGAGGCACGTCGATTAACTTGTTAAAGTCCACGATGGTCACCACGTCCTCCAAGTCCTTTGGAAGTTGATTCCACAATCGCACTGATCTGCCGAGGAGGGAGTATCTGCCCATGTCTGTCTTGTGCCTCGGGAGATGGAGTTTCCTGTTGTGGTCCAAGCGGCCAACGAACGTGGGAGACTTGACTAGCTGGTGAAGATCCTGCCATCCAGGCTGTCCGGAGACGGTCTTGAAGAGGTATCGAAGGCTGCATTTCTTTCGGCGGGAAGCCAGCGATTCCCAGTGAAGGTCGTCAACGAGTCTTGAGACGCTGACGTGTGGTCGATGTGTTGCCTTGTTCCATCTCCGATGGCAGTTCCAGACGTACCTTGCCGCTTTTCTTTGGACCATTTCGATGGAGTGTATTGCTGCCTCAGAGTGCGGATCCCAGACTCCAGAGCAGTATTCCAGCAGTGGTCTGATTAGGCACTTGTATGCGTAGTCTCTTGTCTTGGGGAGGCTGCCTTTGATGTTACGCATAACAAAGTGAAGCATCTTTCTTGCTTTGGCTGTTAATTTGTTGATGTGAGGCGTCCAGTTCATGTCCGAAGACAGAGTAATTCCGAGGTATTTGCAGGATGATGACTTTTCCACGTTTTGACCATTGATGTTATAACTAGTTGGTATTTGGCTCCGCTTTCTAGTAAAGCTGACTACTGAAGATTTAGCAGCATTTAGTTGCATGCCATTTGCTACAACCCATTGCTCAATCCGTTCAATGTCACCTTGTAGCTTCTCACGGTCGGAGACGTCACGGATAACAGCATAGATAATTAGGTCATCGGCGAACTGCTTCTTGGAAGACCTAATTACCTCAGCTAAGCTATTGTTGAATCCAATAAACAGGGTTGGCCCCAGGACTGAGCCTTGGGGTACCCCAGATGGGATTTGTACTGGGTTTGAGATGGAGTTACCAACTTGGACTTTTTGAGTTCTTCCTGAGAGAAATAGGCCGATCCAGTCGACCACTCTTCTATCAAGATCCATTGCAGAGAAGACGTCCATGATGATGTTGTGCGGGACGACATCGAATGCTTTGGAGAAGTCAAAGAGAACAGCGTCAACTTGAAGCCCCTTGTCCAAAAGCTCGATTACTTCTTGCGTGAACCCTGCAATGGCCGTTTCGCACTTGAGTGTTACTTGAGTGTTAACACTTGAGTGTTAACATATTTAAGAGTAAACTTTTGGTGAAAGATAGCGCCTGCGCTAAATGAAGAATAATTATCAATGTGTACCTCTCTGTACAGTCACTTGTTGCTTCTAGATCGGAGCGTGCATTTTCGAGATGATGAGCAGACCACACACCAGCAACGACCTCGCTGCTTTGGTCAACTTGTACGACAGATTGCAGGCAATCGGTTCCCTGGTGCCATCTGAATTTATTAGCAGATTCTCACTAATCGGAGGCTTCATGAACGTTGCGTTCCCAATGGTGGTGAGTTGTTATGTAAAATCAAAACTAAAACGCGCAATAACATTTTTGACAGGCATCAGAAGATGTACTAAAGGTGTACTTACGCTGTACAAGCGCTCGGCCGTTTTAGAAAATTGAGAGAGAAAAATTGTTTCATGAGATACGATGTTCACATGATCATTCTATTAGTAGCACTTTTTCATTTTTGCTTCGTGCCTTGTTGATTAGCCGTTTATTCAACAAAACCGCCCAAAACTATCGTATTTCCGATACGATTGGAGACCAAACCCGTTAACCAATTGATCTCAAATTTTAATCACGATTAGATAAAAGACGAACTAAGGGTTATCACTTGGCAAATTTTTAAAATTAAATTTCATACGGCACCCAGCGAAACAAGAAAAAATACAACTTTTCACCAAAAATCATGTGATTTATTACTAATTAACGACACAAAAAATTTAAAATTTACCAAAGGATAACACTCAGTTAGTCTTTTATCTAATCATGATTAAAATTTCAAATCATTTCGTAGACCCAATTTGTCTTCAATCGTATCCAAAAAAGAGTCTGCAAAAAGCGGCAAAACGCTCGCGCTTGCACTACCTTAATGGGACAATAACATACTTGATGATTTGATACGGCCGTCAGTTCCTAAAGTGACTATTAAAAGGGCTTGGTAGTGAGCGTGGCCTTGACGAGTTTTTTAATCGATTTTTATCAATATCTTTTACCAATGTCATTGTTAACAAAATAGGGCTATGTACGAGTATTCAGAACAGTTTAATGAAAATAATATCATAGTTTGGAATAAGTTATTAGTTTTATTTTGTCCAGCAGGCGTTTAGAACCCGAAAATGTAGTAATTTTCAGGTTCTAAACGCCTGCTGGACAAAATAAAACTAATAACTTATTCCAAACTATGATATTATTTTCATTAAACTGTTCTGAATACTCGTACATAGCCCTATTTTGTTAACAATGACATTGGTAAAACTTATTGATAAAAATCGATTAAAAAACTCTTCATGGTCAAACTCACTACCCAGCCGTCTTAAAACTCTTTCTTTGGCGCTTTCAGGTAATCGATGGATACCAGACCGTAGGAACGCCACGTCTAGCAATGTGCGTTGCGGACATGATCGGAACTAACCCCATCATCGGGTACAGCTTGACGATCTCGGAGCCTGACGGAAACCTCACCATGCTGCCGGTCAGACTCCTGGACCAGAACTACGTCACCGATCAGACGCAGTTTACTGTCACAGTCACAGCTCCATTGACAGTGGGGTTCAACCACATTGCAGGCTACTTCAACCTGGAGGACAGCCTGTGTCGCAAGTCCAGGATCAACCTGTGAGTAGAGGTTCTCTAGCACTGCCAGTCAGAACTACGTCACCGATCAGACTCAGTTCACAGTGACAATCACAGCTCCATTGACAGTGGGATTCAACCACATTGCAGGCTACTTCAACCTAGAGGACAGTTTGTGTCGCAAGACCAGGATCAACCTGTGAGTAGAGGTTCTCTAGCACTGCCAGTCAGAACTACGTCACCGATCAGACTCAGTTCACAGTGACGATCACAGCTCCATTGACGGTGGGATTCAACCACATTGCAGGGTACTTCAACCTGGAGGACAGTTTGTGTCGCAAGTCCAGGATCAACCTGTGAGTAGAGGTTCTCTAGCACTGCCAGTCAGAACAACGTCACCGATCAGACTCAGTTCACAGTGACGATCACAGCTCCATTGACAGTGGGATTCAACCACATTGCAGGGTACTTCAACCTGGAGGACAGCCTGTGTCGCAAGTCCAGGATCAACCTGTGAGTAGAGGTTCTCTAGCACTGCCAGTCAGAACTACGTCACCGATCAGACTCAGTTCACAGTTACGATAACAGCTCCATTGACAGTGGGATTCAACCACATTGCAGGGTACTTCAACCTGGAGGACAGCCTGTGTCGCAAGTCCAGGATCAACCTGTGAGTAGAGGTTCTCTAGCACTGCCAGTCAGAACTACGTCACCGATCAGACTCAGTTCACAGTGACGATCACAGCTCCATTGACAGTGGGGTTCAACCACATTGCAGGGTACTTCAACCTGGAGGACAGCCTGTGTCGCAAGTCCAGGATCAACCTGTGAGTAGAGGTTCTCTAGCACTGCCAGTCAGAACTACGTCACCGATCAGACGCAGTTCACAGTGACGATCACAGCTCCATTGACAGTGGGGTTCAACCACATTGCAGGGTACTTCAACCTGGAGGACAGCCTGTGTCGCAAGTCCAGGATCAACCTGTGAGTAGAGGTTCTCTAGCACTGCCAGTCAGAACTACGTCACCGATCAGACTCAGTTCACTGTCACGATCACAGCTCCATTGACAGTGGGATTCAACCACATCGCTGGGTACTTCAACCTGGAGGACAGCCTGTGTCGCAATGTCCAGGATCAATCTGTGAGTAGAGGTTCTCTAGCACTGCCAGTCAGAACTACGTCACCGATCAGACTCAGTTCACAGTGACGATCACAGCTCCATTGACAGTGGGATTCAACCACATTGCAGGGTACTTCAACCTGGAGGACAGCCTGTGTCGCAAGTCCAGGATCAACCTGTGAGTAGAGGTTCTCTAGCACTGCCAGTCAGAACTACGTCACCGATCAGACTCAGTTCACAGTGACGATCACAGCTCCATTGACAGTGGGGTTCAACCACATTGCAGGGTACTTCAACCTGGAGGACAGTTTGTGTCGCAAGTCCAGGATCAACCTGTGAGTAGAGGTTCTCTAGCACTGCCAGTCAGAACTACGTCACCGATCAGACTCAGTTCACAGTTACGATCACAGCTCCATTGACAGTGGGGTTCAACCACATTGCAGGGTACTTCAACCTGGAGGACAGCCTGTGTCGCAAGTCCAGGATCAACCAGTGAGTAGAGGTTCTCTAGCACTGCCAGTCAGAACTTCGTCACCGATCAGACTCAGTTCACAGTGACGATCACAGCTCCATTGACAGTGGGGTTCAACCACATTGCAGGGTACTTCAACCTGGAGGACAGTCTGTGTCGCAAGTCCAGGATCAACCTGTGAGTAGAGGTTCTCTAGCACTGCCAGTCAGAACTACGTCACCGATCAGACTCAGTTCACAGTGACGATCACAGCTCCATTGACAGTGGGGTTCAACCACATTGCAGGGTACTTCAACCTGGAGGACAGCCTGTGTCGCAAATCCAGGATCAACCTGTGAGTAGAGGTTCTCTAGCACTGCCAGTCAGAACTACGTCACCGATCAGACGCAGTTCACAGTGACGATCACAGCTCCATTGACAGTGGGGTTCAACCACATTGCAGGGTACTTCAACCTGGAGGACAGCCTGTGTCGCAAGTCCAGGATCAACCTGTGAGTAGAGGTTCTCTAGCACTGCCAGTCAGAACTACGTCACCGATCAGACTCAGTTCACTGTCACGATCACAGCTCCATTGACAGTGGGATTCAACCACATCGCTGGGTACTTCAACCTGGAGGACAGCCTGTGTCGCAAGTCCAGGATCAATCTGTGAGTAGAGGTTCTCTAGCACTGCCAGTCAGAACTACGTCACCGATCAAACTCAGTTCACAGTGACGATCACAGCTCCATTGACAGTTGGATTCAACCACATTGCAGGGTACTTCAACCTGGAGGACAGCCTGTGTCGCAAGTCCAGGATCAACCTGTGAGTAGAGGTTCTCTAGCACTGCCAGTCAGAACTACGTCACCGATCAGACTCAGTTCACAGTGACGATCACAGCTCCATTGACGGTGGGATTCAACCACATTGCAGGCTACTTCAACCTGGAGGACAGCCTGTGTAGCAAGTCCAGGATCAACCTGTGAGTAGAGGTTCTCTAGCACTGCCAGTCAGAACTACGTCACCGATCAGACTCAGTTCACAGTGACGATCACAGCTCCATTGACAGTGGGATTCAACCACATTGCAGGGTACTTCAACCTGGAGGACAGCCTGTGTCGCAAGTCCAGGATCAACCTGTGAGTAGAGGTTCTCTAGCACTGCCAGTCAGAACTACGTCACTAATCAGACGCAGTTCACAGTGACGATCACAGCTCCATTGACAGTGGGGTTCAACCACATTGCAGGCTACTTCAACCTGGAGGACAGCCTGTGTCGCAAGTCCAGGATCAACCTGTGAGTAGAGGTTCTCTAGCACTGCCAGTCAGAACTACGTCACCGATCAGACTCAGTTCACAGTGACGATCACAGCTCCATTGACAGTGGGATTCAACCACATTGCAGGGTAATTCAACCTGGAGGACAGTTTGTGTCGCAAGTCCAGGATCAACCTGTGAGTAGAGGTTCTCTAGCACTGCCAGGCAGAACTACGTCACCGATCAGACTCAGTTCACTGTCACGATCACAGCTCCATTGACAGTGGGATTCAACCACATCGCTAAGTACTTCAACCTTGAGGACAGTTTGTGTCGCAAGTCCAGGATCAACCTGTGAGTAGAGGTTCTCTAGCACTGCCAGTCAGAACTACGTCACCGATCAGACTCAGATTACAGTGACGATCACAGCTCCATTGACGGTGGGATTCAACCTCATTGCAGGGTACTTCAACCTGGAGGACAGCCTGTGTCGCAAGTCCAGGATCAACCTGTGAGTAGAGGTTCTCTAGCACTGCTAGTCAGAACTACGTCACCGATCAGACTCAGTTCACAGTGACGATCACAGCTCCATTGACAGTGGGGTTCAACCACATTGCAGGGTACTTCAACCTGGAGGACAGCCTGTGTCGCAAGTCCAGGATCAACCTGTGAGTAGAGGTTCTCTAGCACTGCCAGTCAGAACTACGTCACCGATCAGACTCAGTTCACAGTGACGATCACAGCTCCATTGACAGTGGGGTTCAACCACATTGCAGGGTACTTCAACCTGGAGGACAGCCTGTGTCTCAAGTCCAGGATCAACCTGTGAGTAGAGGTTCTCTAGCACTGCCAGTCAGAACTACGTCACCGATCAGACTCAGTTCACAGTGACGATCACAGCTCCATTGACAGTGGGGTTCAACCACATTGCAGGGTACTTCAACCTGGAGGACAGCCTGTGTCGCAAGTCCAGGATCAACCTGTGAGTAGAGGTTCTCTAGCACTGCCAGTCAGAACTACGTCACCGATCAGACTCAGTTCACAGTGACGATCACAGCTCCATTGACAGTGGGATTCAACCACATTGCAGGGTACTTCAACCTGGAGGACAGCCTGTGTCGCAAGTCCAGGATCAACCTGTGAGTAGAGGTTTTCTAGCACTGCCAGTCAGAACTACGTCACCGATCAGACTCAGTTCACAGTGACGATCACAGCTCCATTGACAGTGGGATTCAACCACATTGCAGGGTACTTCAACCCGGAGGACAGTTTGTGTCGCAAGTCCAGGATCAACCTGTGAGTAGAGGTTCTCTAGCACTGCCAGTCAGAACTACGTCACCGATCAGACTCAGTTCACAGTGACGATCACAGCTCCATTGACAGTGGGATTCAACCACATTGCAGGGTACTTCAACCTGGAGGACAGCCTGTGTCGCAAGTCCAGGATCAATCTGTGAGTAGAGGTTCTCCTTCACTGCCAGTCAGAACTACGTCACCGATCAGACTCAGTTCACAGTGACGATCACAGCTCCATTGACAGTGGGATTCAACCACATTGCAGGCTACTTCAACCTGGAGGACAGTTTATGTCGCAAGTCCAGGATCAACCTGTGAGTAGAGGTTCTCTAGCACTGCCAGTCAGAACTACGTCACCGATCAGACGCAGTTCACAGTGACGATCACAGCTCCATTGACAGTGGGATTCAACCACATTGCTGGCTACTTCAACCTGGAGGACAGCCTGTGGCGCAAGTCCAGGATCAACCTGTGAGTAGAGGTTCTCTAGCACTGCCAGTCAGAACTACGTCGTCACCGATCAGACGCAGTTCACAGTGACGATCACAGCTCCATTGACAGTGGGATTCAACCACATTGCAGGGTACTTCAACCTGGAGGACAGCCTGTGTCGCAAGTCCAGGATCAACCTGTGAGTAAAGGTTCTCTAGCACTGCCAGTCAGAACTACGTCACCGATCAGACGCAGTTCACAGTGACGATCACAGCTCCATTAACAGTGGGATTCAACCACATTGCAGGCTACTTCAACCTGGAGGACAGCCTGTGTCGCAAGTCTAGGATCAACTTGTGAGTAGAGGTTCTCTAGCACTGCCAGTCAGAACTACGTCACCGATCAGACTCAGTTCACAGTGACGATCACAGCTCCATTGACAGTGGGATTCAACCACATTGCAGGGTTCTTCAACCTGGAGGACAGTTTGTGTCGCAAGTCCAGGATCAACCTGTGAGTAGAGGTTCTCTAGCACTGCCAGTCAGAACTACGTCACCGATCAGACTCAGTTCACAGTGACGATCACAGCTCCATTGACAGTGGGATTCAACCACATTGCAGGCTACTTCAACCTGGAGGACAGCCTGTGTCGCAAGTCCAGGATCAACCTGTGAGTAGAGGTTCTCTAGCACTGCCAGTCAGAACTACGTCACCGATCAGACTCAGTTCACAGTGACGATCACAGCTCCATTGACAGTGGGATTCAACCACATTGCAGGCTACTTCAACCTGGAGGACAGCCTGTGTCGCAAGTCCAGGATCAACCTGTGAGTAGAGGTTCTCTAGCACTGCCAGTCAAAACTACGTCACCGATCAGACTCAGTTCACAGTGACGATCACAGCTCCATTGACGGTGGGGTTCAATCACTTCGCGGGGTACTTCAACCTGTAGGACAGTTTGTGTCGCAAGTCCAGGATCAACCTGTGAGTAGATGTTCTCTAGCACTGCCAGTCAGAACTACGTCACCGATCAGACGCAGTTCACAGTGACGATCACAGCTCCATTAACAGTGGGATTCAACCACATTGCAGGCTACTTCAACCTGGAGGACAGCCTGTGTCGCAAGTCTAGGATCAACCTGTGAGTAGAGGTTCTCTAGCACTGCCAGTCAGAACTACGTCACCGATCAGACTCAGTTCACAGTGACGATCACAGCTCCATTGACAGTGGGATTCAACCACATTGCAGGGTTCTTCAACCTGGAGGACAGTTTGTGTCGCAAGTCCAGGATCAACCTGTGAGTAGAGGTTCTCTAGCACTGCCAGTCAGAACTACGTCACCGATCAGACTCAGTTCACAGTGACGATCACAGCTCCATTGACAGTGGGGTTCAACCACATTGCAGGGTACTTCAACCTGGAGGACAGCCTGTGTCGCAAGTCCAGGATCAACCTGTGAGTAGAGGTTCTCTAGCACTGCCAGTCAGAACTACGTCACCGATCAGACTCAGTTCACAGTGACGATCACAGCTCCATTGACAGTGGGATTCAACCACATTGCAGGCTACTTCAACCTGGAGGACAGCCTGTGTCGCAAGTCCAGGATCAACCTGTGAGTAGAGGTTCTCTAGCACTGCCAGTCAGAACTACGTCACCGATCAGACTCAGTTCACAGTGACGATCACAGCTCCATTGACGGTGGGATTCAACCACATTGCAGGCTACTTCAACCTGGAGGACAGCCTGTGTCGCAAGTCCAGGATCAACCTGTGAGTAGAGGTTCTCTAGCACTGCCAGTCAGAACTACGTCACCGATCAGACTCAGTTCACAGTGACGATCACAGCTCCATTGACGGTGGGGTTCAATCACTTCGCGGGGTACTTCAACCTGTAGGACAGTTTGTGTCGCAAGTCCAGGATCAACCTGTGAGTAGAGGTTCTCTAGCACTGCCAGTCAGAACTACGTCACCGATCAGACGCAGTTCACAGTGACGATCACAGCTCCATTAACAGTGGGATTCAACCACATTGCAGGCTACTTCAACCTGGAGGACAGCCTGTGTCGCAAGTCTAGGATCAACCTGTGAGTAGAGGTTCTCTAGCACTGCCAGTCAGAACTACGTCACCGATCAGACTCAGTTCACAGTGACGATCACAGCTCCATTGACAGTGGGATTCAACCACATTGCAGGGTACTTCAACCTGGAGGACAGCCTGTTTCGCAAGTCCAGGATCAACCTGTGAGTAGAGGTTCTCTAGCACTGCCAGTCAGAACTACGTCACCGATCAGACTCAGTTCACAGTGACGATCACAGCTCCATTGACAGTGGGATTCAACCACATTGCAGGCTACTTCAACCTGGAGGACAGCCTGTGTCGCAAGTCCAGGATCAACCTGTGAGTAGAGGTTCTCTAGCACTGCCAGTCAGAACTACGTCACCGATCAGACTCAGTTCACAGTGACGATTACAGCTCCATTGACGGTGGGATTCAACCACATTGCAGGCTACTTCAACCTGGAGGACAGCCTGTGTCGCAAGTCCAGGATCAACCTGTGAGTAGAGGTTCTCTAGCACTGCCAGTCAGAACTACGTCACCGATCAGACTCAGTTCACAGTGACGATCACAGCTCCATTGACGGTGGGGTTCAATCACTTCGCGGGGTACTTCAACCTGTAGGACAGTTTGTGTCGCAAGTCCAGGATCAACCTGTGAGTAGAGGTTCTCTAGCACTGCCAGTCAGAACTACGTCACCGATCAGACGCAGTTCACAGTGACGATCACAGCTCCATTAACAGTGGGATTCAACCACATTGCAGGCTACTTCAACCTGGAGGACAGCCTGTGTCGCAAGTCTAGGATCAACCTGTGAGTAGAGGTTCTCTAGCACTGCCAGTCAGAACTACGTCACCGATCAGACTCAGTTCACAGTGACGATCACAGCTCCATTGACAGTGGGATTCAACCACATTGCAGGGTTCTTCAACCTGGAGGACAGTTTGTGTCGCAAGTCCTGGATCAACCTGTGAGTAGAGGTTCTCTAGCACTGCCAGTCAGAACTACGTCACCGATCAGACTCAGTTCACAGTGACGATCACAGCTCCATTGACAGTGGGATTCAACCACATTGCAGGGTACTTCAACCTGGAGGACAGCCTGTGTCGCAAGTCCAGGATCAACCTGTGAGTAGAGGTTCTCTAGCACTGCCAGTCAGAACTACGTCACCGATCAGACTCAGTTCACAGTGACGATCACAGCTCCATTGACAGTGGGATTCAACCACATTGCAGGCTACTTCAACCTGGAGGACAGCCTGTGTCGCAAGTCCAGGATCAACCTGTGAGTAGAGGTTCTCTAGCACTGCCAGTCAGAACTACGTCACCGATCAGACTCAGTTCACAGTGACGATCACAGCTCCATTGACGGTGGGATTCAACCACATTGCAGGCTACTTCAACCTGGAGGACAGCCTGTGTCGCAAGTCCAGGATCAACCTGTGAGTAGAGGTTCTCTAGCACTGCCAGTCAGAACTACGTCACCGATCAGACTCAGTTCACAGTGACGATCACAGCTCCATTGACGGTGGGGTTCAATCACTTCGCGGGGTACTTCAACCTGTAGGACAGTTTGTGTCGCAAGTCCAGGATCAACCTGTGAGTAGAGGTTCTCTAGCACTGCCAGTCAGAACTACGTCACCGATCAGACTCAGTTCACAGTGACGATCACAGCTCCATTGACAGTGGGATTCAACCACATTGCAGGCTACTTCAACCTGGAGGACAGTTTGTGTCGCAAGTCCTGGATCAACCTGTGAGTAGAGGTTCTCTAGCACTGCCAGTCAGAACTACGTCACCGATCAGACTCAGTTCACAGTGACGATCACAGCTCCATTGACAGTGGGATTCAACCACATTGCAGGGTACTTCAACCTGGAGGACAGCCTGTGTCGCAAGTCCAGGATCAACCTGTGAGTAGAGGTTCTCTAGCACTGCCAGTCAGAACTACGTCACCGATCAGACTCAGTTCACAGTGACGATCACAGCTCCATTGACAGTGGGATTCAACCACATTGCAGGCTACTTCAACCTGGAGGACAGCCTGTGTCGCAAGTCCAGGATCAACCTGTGAGTAGAGGTTCTCTAGCACTGCCAGTCAGAACTACGTCACCGATCAGACTCAGTTCACAGTGACGATCACAGCTCCATTGACGGTGGGATTCAACCACATTGCAGGCTACTTCAACCTGGAGGACAGCCTGTGTCGCAAGTCCAGGATCAACCTGTGAGTAGAGGTTCTCTAGCACTGCCAGTCAGAACTACGTCACCGATCAGACTCAGTTCACAGTGACGATCACAGCTCCATTGACAGTGGGGTTCAACCACATTGCAGGCTACTTCAACCTGGAGGACAGCCTGTGTCGCAAGTCCAGGATCAACCTGTGAGTAGAGGTTCTCTAGCACTGCCAGTCAGAACTACGTCACCGATCAGACTCAGTTCACAGTGACGATCACAGCTCCATTGACAGTGGGATTCAACCACATTGCAGGCTACTTCAACCTGGAGGACAGCCTGTGTCGCAAGTCCAGGATCAACCTGTGAGTAGAGGTTCTCTAGCACTGCCAGTCAGAACTACGTCACCGATCAGACTCAGTTCACAGTGACGATCACAGCTCCATTGACAGTGGGATTCAACCACATTGCAGGGTACTTCAACCTGGAGGACAGCCTGTGTCGCAAGTCCAGGATCAACCTGTGAGTAGAGGTTCTCTAGCACTGCCAGTCAGAACTACGTCACCGATCAGACTCAGTTCACAGTGACGATCACAGCTCCATTGACAGTGGGATTCAACCACATTGCAGGGTACTTCAACCTGGAGGACAGCCTGTGTCGCAAGTCCAGGATCAACCTGTGAGTAGAGGTTCTCTAGCACTGCCAGTCAGAACTACGTCACCGATCAGACTCAGTTCACAGTGACGATCACAGCTCCATTGACAGTGGGATTCAACCACATTGCAGGGTACTTCAACCTGGAGGACAGTTTGTGTCGCAAGTCCAGGATCAACCTGTGAGTAGAGGTTCTCTAGCACTGCCAGTCAGAACTACGTCACCGATCAGACTCAGTTCACAGTGACGATCACAGCTCCATTGACAGTGGGATTCAACCACATTGCAGGGTACTTCAACCTGGAGGACAGCCTGTGTCGCAAGTCCAGGATCAACCTGTGAGTAGAGGTTCTCTAGCACTGCCAGGCAGAACTACGTCACCGATCAGACTCAGTTCACAGTGACGATCACAGCTCCATTGACAGTGGGATTCAACCACATTGCAGGCTACTTCAACCTGGAGGACAGCCTGTGTCGCAAGTCCAGGATCAACCTGTGAGTAGAGGTTCTCTAGCACTGCCAGTCAGAACTACGTCACCGATCAGACTCAGTTCACAGTGACGATCACAGCTCCATTGACGGTGGGATTCAACCACATTGCAGGCTACTTCAACCTGGAGGACAGCCTGTGTCGCAAGTCCAGGATCAACCTGTGAGTAGAGGTTCTCTAGCACTGCCAGTCAGAACTACGTCACCGATCAGACTCAGTTCACAGTGACGATCACAGCTCCATTGACGGTGGGGTTCAATCACTTCGCGGGGTACTTCAACCTGTAGGACAGTTTGTGTCGCAAGTCCAGGATCAACCTGTGAGTAGAGGTTCTCTAGCACTGCCAGTCAGAACTACGTCACCGATCAGACTCAGTTCACAGTGACGATCACAGCTCCATTGACAGTGGGATTCAACCACATTGCAGGCTACTTCAACCTGGAGGACAGTTTGTGTCGCAAGTCCTGGATCAACCTGTGAGTAGAGGTTCTCTAGCACTGCCAGTCAGAACTACGTCACCGATCAGACTCAGTTCACAGTGACGATCACAGCTCCATTGACAGTGGGATTCAACCACATTGCAGGGTACTTCAACCTGGAGGACAGCCTGTGTCGCAAGTCCAGGATCAACCTGTGAGTAGAGGTTCTCTAGCACTGCCAGTCAGAACTACGTCACCGATCAGACTCAGTTCACAGTGACGATCACAGCTCCATTGACAGTGGGATTCAACCACATTGCAGGCTACTTCAACCTGGAGGACAGTTTGTGTCGCAAGTCCTGGATCAACCTGTGAGTAGAGGTTCTCTAGCACTGCCAGTCAGAACTACGTCACCGATCAGACTCAGTTCACAGTGACGATCACAGCTCCATTGACGGTGGGATTCAACCACATTGCAGGCTACTTCAACCTGGAGGACAGCCTGTGTCGCAAGTCCAGGATCAACCTGTGAGTAGAGGTTCTCTAGCACTGCCAGTCAGAACTACGTCACCGATCAGACTCAGTTCACAGTGACGATCACAGCTCCATTGACAGTGGGATTCAACCACATTGCAGGCTACTTCAACCTGGAGGACAGCCTGTGTCGCAAGTCCAGGATCAACCTGTGAGTAGAGGTTCTCTAGCACTGCCAGTCAGAACTACGTCACCGATCAGACTCAGTTCACAGTGACGATCACAGCTCCATTGACAGTGGGATTCAACCACATTGCAGGCTACTTCAACCTGGAGGACAGCCTGTGTCGCAAGTCCAGGATCAACCTGTGAGTAGAGGTTCTCTAGCACTGCCAGTCAGAACTACGTCACCGATCAGACTCAGTTCACAGTGACGATCACAGCTCCATTGACAGTGGGGTTCAACCACATTGCAGGCTACTTCAACCTGGAGGACAGCCTGTGTCGCAAGTCCAGGATCAACCTGTGAGTAGAGGTTCTCTAGCACTGCCAGTCAGAACTACGTCACCGATCAGACTCAGTTCACAGTGACGATCACAGCTCCATTGACAGTGGGATTCAACCACATTGCAGGGTACTTCAACCTGGAGGACAGCCTGTGTCGCAAGTCCAGGATCAACCTGTGAGTAGAGGTTCTCTAGCACTGCCAGTCAGAACTACGTCACCGATCAGACTCAGTTCACAGTGACGATCACAGCTCCATTGACAGTGGGATTCAACCACATTGCAGGGTACTTCAACCTGGAGGACAGCCTGTGTCGCAAGTCCAGGATCAACCTGTGAGTAGAGGTTCTCTAGCACTGCCAGTCAGAACTACGTCACCGATCAGACTCAGTTCACAGTGACGATCACAGCTCCATTGACAGTGGGGTTCAACCACATTGCAGGGTACTTCAACCTGGAGGACAGCCTGTGTCGCAAGTCCAGGATCAACCTGTGAGTAGAGGTTCTCTAGCACTGCCAGTCAGAACTACGTCACCGATCAGACTCAGTTCACAGTGACGATCACAGCTCCATTGACAGTGGGATTCAACCACATTGCAGGCTACTTCAACCTGGAGGACAGCCTGTGTCGCAAGTCCAGGATCAACCTGTGAGTAGAGGTTCTCTAGCACTGCCAGTCAGAACTACGTCACCGATCAGACTCAGTTCACAGTGACGATCACAGCTCCATTGACAGTGGGATTCAACCACATTGCAGGGTACTTCAACCTAGAGGACAGCCTGTGTCGCAAGTCCAGGATCAACCTGTGAGTATAGGTTCTCTAGCACTGCCAGTCAGAACTACGTCACCGATCAGACTCAGTTCACAGTGACGATCACAGCTCCATTGACAGTGGGATTCAACCACATTGCAGGCTACTTCAACCTGGAGGACAGTTTGTGTCGCAAGTCCAGGATCAACCTGTGAGTTGGTATTCGCAAATCAAGTTCAGCGGCAGATGATTTTGTCGCTTGTTGCAGGCACTTTTTTGGATACGATTGGAGACAAAATGGGTTGACGAAATGAATTGAAATTTTAAACGTGATTAGATAAAAGACAAACTTAGGCTTATCACTTAATACATTTTTAACTTTTTAAACCAGTTGATTTTTGGTGAAAAATTGTATATTTTCTTGTCTCGATGGGTGCCGTGTGAAATTTAATTTAAAAAATGTGCCAAGGGATAACCCTAAGTTTGTATTTTATCTAATCACGATTAAAATTTTAGATCAATTGGTTCATGGGTATGGTCTCCAAACGAATCGGAAATTTCATGATTTGAGCGGTTTTGTCGAATAACTAGAGCCTAATTACAATGCAAAAAGCAAAAATGAAAAAGTGGTACTATTTTACAATAAGACTGATCAATTGTGAACATCGTATCAAAGTTACACCCACTTATGAAACAATTTTTCTCTCTCATTATTTTTAAAACGGTTGATAAATACGAAGGCAATGATTCGTTTAACTAAAACGTAAGTTAATCTGTTTGACAAGTGAAGATTCCTTCTAGATACTCGACCGTGAACCCTGTGCTGTTCGTGGGCCTCTCCGTGGTGCCAAAGATCGTCAACAACACCAGCCCCCTGAGCGAGAACTCCTACGTCCAGATCGGGTTCCCTCCCTTCACGGCAACCTCCAAGTATCCGAGAGAGTGCGCTGTCAGGTATCTGGAGACCGATGATTGGGACCCAACAGGCTGCGAGATGCTCAAGGTATGATGCAAGGAGGTTCTATTGTATCTTGCTGGAGTGGATATTCGCCACGAGGATTGAAGCCTTAGCCACCCCTCACTGCTACTTAAGGAGGGATGCCCAAGTAGATTTTCCGAAAATATTTTTTGTTGACATTTACAATTTTTATGAATTTTTTAAACATTTTAACTATATTTGTATGTAAAAGATTCATCAGATGTTTTGTAACTTGTACCTCTCGACTTATATTGAGTTTTCAATATTATGATGTATTCAGAATATGAGGAAATTTTAACACAGGAGGTAAAGGAAAATTATTTGGAATTTGGCGTCTTACTTTTAAAAACGTACGGCTAGGTGTATATTAAAAAATCTTAATAAATACCATAATGTCTAATGCACATAATATTAGTTTTTGGAAAAAATCTATCGGCGAAAAATAGTTTAAATCTAATCTTTACAAGGAAAATTCCTGTGTGTTTTCGACGTCCCATGTTAAAGATAGGGCTAACTCAAATTTAGATAGTGATATATCTTGGAAATTAGTTCGGCTACCCCACATTTTCTTGCGTTTATATGGTGCACAAGGAAATTATCTATTAAATAAGCATATATTAATTCAGATCGGAGACCTCTACTTGGACAAGACAGTGAATACATTCACATGCTGTTGAATACGAGTAAAAAGTCTTATTCAAAATGCTGTAATTTCGCAACTATTTGAATTATCGAAAATCGCAAAACAGGAGCACATTCCTTAGACTCTCAGTTAAATAATGCAACAAGCCGCATTTCACTACGTTTATTAATTGGCGCACAATTAAAATAGTCCCGGAACTCTCGGCCTTTGGAAACGACAGCACGCGATATCCGCCTGGAGTCACAGGAAAGTAGGGGTGGAATCCAGATAGCCATCGGCTTCACTCCGCTTATACACTCCTCCGTGTCCCCTCCATGTATTCTAACCTCTCGCTCATATTCTCTGTATTCGCTGTATTCGCTGTATTCGCTCATCAATGCGTCTCACATTAGCTTCTTCTTAGTTTAACAATAATTAATTTTATAAATGACTCATCCAGGAAACTTTCGGCTCACTGACTGTCTGCCAGTGCTCCATCGCCCTCAACAAATTTATGTACGCAATGGGAGAATACATCATCTACGAGCCAGCTGCCACTTTCCTGAACCTGGTCAAGGACAACACCGTATTGTACGTCATCATGATAGTGGAGATGATCGTCTCCTCATTCGGAATCTGCTGCATCGTCATCACAGCTATCGTCTTCAAGAAATGGCGCAGTGACGTAGGGCATCAGATACTTCTCCACATGATCCTGGCGCTAATCCTTAACCTTGTGTTCGGTTTCTTCAACTACTTCGTGCATTATGATTTGAAAAGTCGTTCGTGCCTTGCTTTTGGTGTCATACGACATTACTCTTACCTCGCCATGTTTGCTTGGTTATTTGTCATGTCAGGGTTGCAGCTGAAACGTCTTCTAACTGTACTTGGATCGAAGGATACGGAGCATCTCATTCTTAAGGTAGGAGTTTTTGCCTGGGGTTTGCCTCTGATTCCGATTATAACACTGACAGCTTGGGACACTAACTTCTACAGGACTGATTTGAGGAACCGAGGGTTTTGTTATCCAGAAGGTCTTGCCTTTGAGCTCACAGTACAACTTCCAGCTGCTATCGTTCTTATAGCGAATGTAGTCATCTTTGTTTTGATCACGGCTAGGATTTACAACTGCTTTGGTTGGGGTGTGATTGAGGGTATGGAAAGACATGATGCAAGTTCCCGTAAACAACAACTCCGTAAGTTAGGAACCAGTCTTTTCATCTTCTTCCTATTCGGACTGACTTGGACGTTCCATCTGTTATCCGAGGAGAACATAATCAACAACAAGTTCATCTTCGAGTACTTGTTCATGATCACGGCCACGACTCATGTCTTCATGTTGGCGTTGTTCTTCATTATTCTGGACAATGAGACGAGGGGCATGTGGGAGTTGGCGGCGGCTGATCGCATTCCCTGGTGCGATGACAGACTGAAGGAGAAGCAGAAGAAGAGGAGGGCCAAGATGGCCAAGAAGACTGCGTTGAGGAGAACAGTGAAGACTGTCCAACCTAAAAGTGCTGTTGAAGAAACTACAGTTTAGAGGCACTCGTCATTTCACATTTATACTCGTGATCTGTATCGTTGATTGAAGTGAGCCCCAGATATTTAACGTGGCTCAACCGATCGAACATTCCAAAATATTTATTTTTTGAAATTACCATCACGAATTACTTTTTCCAACATTTCAACTATATTTAAGTATAAACAAACCATAAAATGTAATTTAACTTGCAACTCCTGTCTTACAGCGAGGTTTCAAATTATTGCCTTCCGAGAATGAACAAAACTTTAACACAGGAGGTATAGGAAAATTATTGCGTTTTTCGTTTATAACTTCTAAAAAAGCACACGTTGGTATTGTTTTGAATTTTTTCCTTAATAGAATATCCATATATCTACCAGAAAAAAAGTTTTTTGATCAAAGTTGGGACTACATAAAAATTAGATCTTCATTATTAGCCTAAATGTGACACGATTTTACTTGGCTGCCATAAGATAACATGGGGAAGAAAACTCAATTTATCTCAGAAACAAGACACGAGAAGTGTTTAATTTTTTCAAGGATTGTGTATGGCAAGATTATCAATAAGTAGACAAAAAATTATGAAAATCTGAGACTATGCCCGATTGGATGAGCCACCTTAATCTCTGTGTTAAATCTGCTGCGCCTGTAAACTTCGTTTCATGGGGTCTAGAGTCCTAGATAGCATGGGCAGGTATAGGACTACTCATGTTACTAACGTTCGAGGCGCTAGTGTCGCACAATTCGGTGACTGGATGGTTGAATTATATTTAGTAAGTGTTGAATTATGTTGAATTCTGTTTCTTTGCGTTCATTTGTGAAGAAGATTTATGAAGTTTTGAATTTTGTTGAATTCTGTTTTTTGCGTTCAATTGTGAAGAAGATTTTTGAAGTGTTGAATTTTGTTGAATTCTGTTAATTTGTGTTAATTGTGTAGAAGAAAAATTCTTTTTATTATGTGCTGAATTCTATTTCTTTGCGTTCAATTGTGTAGAAGTTGAATTCTATTAATTGTGATAAATTGTGTGGGTTGAATTCTATTTATTTTGTTCAATTGTGTGCGTTGAATTATATATTTATTATGTGCTGAATTCTATTTCTTTGCGTTCATTGTGTAGAAGTTGAATTCTATTAATTGTGTTAAATTGTGTGGAGGTTGAATTCTATTTATTTTGTTGAATTCTATTTCTTTGCGTTCATTGTGTAGAAGTTGAATTCTATTAATTGTGTTAATTTGTGTGGAGGTTGAATTCTATTTATTTTGTTGAATTCTATTTCTTTGCGTTCAATTGTATGGAAATATTATTTATATGAGTTGAATCATCTATAAATATGTTAAATTAAACGTTTATTTGAGTTGAATTGTTTAGACATGTGTTGAATTCTACTTATTTAATGAAGAACTAGCTGACCTGCCCGGCGTTGCTGGTGCCAGAGGGATGGGGGGGGGGGGTTACATGAGAGTTGAAAATTCGGGAGATTGTTTCGCAAGTTTTATTACACCTGATAATGTCAAAAAGGGAAATTGTCTCTGGTACTTTCTGCCTTAAGCTGAATTTCTTCAGTTAGGGGTGGTTTGGGGAGGGGGTGAGTAGCCTGAAATGTAGGCAGGTTGACGAAGTACACGTGTGCAAAATTTTATTGAGGTGGGTCAATAGTGAAGGAGCATATGACCGAAAGTTTCAATTTAATTTGTTTAATTAGGGTGGTTTTTCAATTAAAAGTAGTTAGGGGGAGGGGGTAAGTACGATGTGCGCAGGCTCAGTTAGAATCTCTCAGTTGAAAGGTATAGTTTTCTCCCTTATAATCATAGACCATCTTAGTGGGGAGTTCATGGAGTACAAGCAGAGCAAATAGCAATTAAGGTGGCTGTATATCACGTGACTTTTTAACCAAAAAGCTATATACATTTTCTATTGGAAGGGTTCAGTTTAGCAAATACTTCTCCCTCATCAGATAAGTTAGGACACATCTGTTGGAACTTATCTACGCAAAAAAGAACTGCTAAAATAACATATTAGATGATTTTACTTCCTTGCACCTAAATATTCTCAAATCAAGACCTGAAGTTGAAGGAAATTCTACGAGTTGCCAAGAACAGCAAACTTTACTCTAAAAAAAAGGCACATATGCATCACAAACCTGACGCAATGTCAGAATATATAACATGCGCTCTTTCTTCCTCTTTCCAACGAAATGTTGAGATATTAATTATATCCACTATTATGAATGTAATGTTTAAACGAACAGCATTTGGTTTTGACAGTCTTCACACGCGTATGTATATACGATATTTGTGTTGTTTTTATTATAAAACCACTGCAAAATTAAATAATATTGACTGCAAATATTGATAAGCTCAAGTATGCAGTGAATTTCCTTCATAAATCACCTTGGATTACTCAGCATGAACGATGTAAGGTATGTACTCATAGGTAACTATTTCTTTTGATCGGATGTAGAGAAATAAAGTCACGTGATATACAGCCACCATAAACATGGTTCAGATTATTCATTCTAAATAAAATCAATGAAGTTTTGTTACGCATCCGACATAAGATTTATGAACTATTTGACTTTCATTTTTGCGGCAAAATTCTCCGGCTTAAATAATGCCGTAATCTGTGAAATTTAAATTTTGTTTCTGTATTAAACTTCTTCTAGTTGTTTACTTTGCCAACTTTTTTTTAACTTTCTCAACCAGTCAAACCTAAGTCAGTATAATTATGAAGAACTTGTCAAAGTTTTTAAAAGTTTGGTGAACTCTGTAAATAATAAGTAATACAAGTGGCATAAAACTATTCTGTCTTGGAACCATTGCCTGATTGTTATAACAATAGTGAGGCACACGTCGGGAAAACCTTACAATTATAAGTGATAGAAAATAATTATAATTCCTTAGCTTTTTCATTTTCAGTATAACATTTTTCAGTATTATACAAGTGTGTTTTAATGTACTTTCGAGACTGTATTTTTAGTCATTAAGACCAATTAGTGAGTTTGACCTTGAAGAGTTTTTTAATCGATTATTATCAATATCTTTTACCAATGTAATTGTTAACAAAATAAGGCTTTGTACGCGTCTTCAGAACTGTTCAATGAAAATAATTCCATAGCTTGTAATGGTTTATTAGATTTACTTTGTCCTACAGATGTTTAGTGCCCAAAAATTAGAAAAATTATGGCACTAAACATCTGTTGGACAAAATAAAACTAATAACTTATTCCAAACTCTGAAATTATTTTCATTGAACTGTTCTGAATACTCGTACAAAGCCCTATTTTGTTAACAATTACATGGTAAAAGATATTGATAAAAATCGATTAAAACACTCTTCAAGGCCACGCTCACTACTCAGACCTCTTATTGAGAAAATGACCTAACGGACAGAACTTTTAGAAAGCTTATTGATCAATACCTATTGTCTTTGACAATGGAAAGAAGAGATTTAACATCTTCGTTACAGTACACTGCAGACACCCTCTACTTCATGGGTAGGTGACGTCATATTTATTTAGCTGGCAAAGACTTCGTAAATGGAACATAAATTGACTGTGACAAAAACCCTACTAACTTACTTATTTGTACAAATAGAACTATTATTTAGAAGTGAAGTATACATACTGTGTTCTGACAGCTATTACATCAGTAAAATGAAGGATATATTAACAGTAAATATGCTCTATTTCGACATAAAAAAAAATCGAACATTTTTACTCTGGAGGGTTTTAACGACCCCAATTTCATGCCAGAACTATCGTGAATGACATATGAAAACATAATCTAGTTGGATCAACCATTTATTTCACTTTAAAAATGTTAAAACAGGAATTTCATAAAAAATATTTTTTATCCTATTTACGAAGTCTTTGCCAGAAAAAATATTCGCCTACGGGTCGCACAGTTTCTCAGATCGAGCTGAAATTGTGAATACAATATATAAATACTAGGTCTTTACTAGGTCTTTACATACTTTACATATTACATATTTACATTACTGTTATTATAGTCATTATTTTTATTGTATTAATGTGTAATTAGAATATAAACTTTAAGGTTGCATGATAGGGGCTGGGGCAGGATGGGGCTCCTAGAGTCGAACACTGAATATCGCCCTTTTGTGTACCTATTATACAAATAAAGAAACTGAAACCGAAAATATTGCGTGGCCTTACATTTGCCCGATCAACTTTAAATTTTGTATGGCATTGGTACCTACATTTTAAGAGTTTTTGACAATTTGTATACCAATCTGTCGCTTACTTTAAAAGTTATTGACATTTAACTGGCATTTAATACTTGTTTTGAAGTCAAAATTATTCAACAAAATTTCAAAAAAAAATCGCTTCTCATTTGACAAAAATTTGTAGAGCAGCAACTTTCACACTAATATGAATCCGCATGCACTAAGAAGGCTCACTTAACAACGCGTTACACAGGGCATTGTTCCCAGTCTAATGCGTGACCTTATCACTTAGTCCAATAATTTTGTGATTATACCCACCACTAATTGCAACAGAAGGTTTCAATACATGAATCGATTCAGAAAAATGCCCTCTACAACATATCCAAAATCGCCCAAAATCCGTGCACCGGAAGTACTTTTTATTCACTTTTTAAGTTAATTTCCCATGTTAATTCCATCTTTAAAAAAAATCATATAACTTCGATTTTGACGAAATTTTGGCAGAATTGTTCACCAACCTAAATGAACACAAATAGCTTTCTGAGCGTTTTTCTCTAAATCTCATCGTTTGGGAAATATGGCCCATTGAAAAGTAATATTTTAGTCAGTTTCGACGATTTAGGTCACTTTGAGTGTAATTTGACGTTTTGCGAAGTCCATATTTCCCAAACGATGAGATTTAGAGGAAAGCGCTAAGAGAGCTATTTGTGTTCATTTAGGATGGTGAACAATTCTGCCAAGTTTCGTCTTAATCGGAGTTACATGAAAAATGTTTTTTTTGCAAGATGGAATTAACATGGGAAATTAACTTAAAAAGTGATTAAAAAGTACATCCGGTGCACGGAGTTTGGGCGATTTTGGATATGTTGTAGAGTTAATTTTTCTGAATCGATTCATGTATTGAAACCTTCTGTTGCAATTAGTGGTGGGTACAGCCCTTTTTGCTTTAAATTACTGGGCAATTACACAATTTCTCCCAGGTATTTGGCCGGGCGAGGAGAGGAGAGCGACTCAAGGTCGGGCATCTCACTTCTTCAGCCGCTACTTCGTGCGCTTTGTCTCTGTCTGTTACATCGTCCAAGAAGTCCTACAGCTCATTGGCGTTGTCATCAGGTACTACGTCAGTGCATTCTACATGCGATTAGTGGAACCTCTTTAGTACGTTTCTCAATAATACGTTTTTCTCCTTAGTACGTTTTTTAAAAAAGGTCCATTCCCCATAAGAACACATGTTAAATTGTTTCATTAGTACGATTTTCACTATAGTACGTTTTTTTCTTCAGTCCCTTGAAAAACGTACTAAAGAGGTTCCACGTACATTCCTGAAAGATAAAGTTCTATGAGCAAGCAGGCGCGTAGGAACTACATTTGCAAGGGGGGGTAATATTGTAAAAAACTATGGGTGTCCATAGGGAGGGGCAGGGTGGCGCATGCCCCCCCCCCCCTCCCCCCGTGGATGTCAGGAAAATATAAAAAAATTCTGGTGTTTAACGTATAGTTTCATTATGCATAAAAATATATACTAAACTCCATTATGTAACCAAAACAAACTGAAACAATTTATTTCAAAGTGTCAAAAAACCAAAAAATGCCCTGCGGGGCAGGTTTGAACATGTCTCCCACCACTCCAAAGATGACAAATTTAAAAAATATTGAATATTTCAACAAAATACACCTCATAACGTCTTAAAATTGATTTCAAAGTGTCCAAAACCTAGCAAAAACAAAAAAACGCCCTGCGGGGCTAGGTGCCCCCCCCCCCTCTTATTCCGAGGACACTTGTTTTCATTACCTTGTCCCCAATCCTGCGGTCGCCCATGGTAGCGTATACCCCGTATACCCCGCAAATAATAGTAGGACTGACGGAACAGGTATGGCTGAGTGGTAACGCTCTGAACTTGTATTCCAGAGGCCCGAGTTCGATTCCCGCGGCCGTCCTTCCTGACTGGGGCTTTTTCGTGGTTTTCCCTCAGTCGACAGGCAAATGCTGGGAAGGTACCCTACTAATAGGCCACGACCGCTTCCTTCCCACCTTCCCTACTCTTCACCATCATCTCCCAATCATTATCATAATCATTCATCCGTCGCCATTAGCCTCGCTGCAGAACAGTGCGACGTTAAGCCCCAGACAAAAAAAGGACTAATTAATTAATAATGAATATGTAAATAGACTACAAATAATTCAAAACAAAATAATGAGGTTTTTACTAAAAGAAAATCGATTTCAATCTTCAATAATAATGAGAAAGAGATTAAATTGGTGCTCGGTGTCTGAGATGATTGAAATTGCTATTAATATTTTTTTTTTAAGATTAACCAAGGAAGAATGCAAAAAAAATTAAGTTGGAAATGAAAGAGCATGAATATGACACCAGAAATGCAAAAGATGTGTATTTAGGACACTGTAATACAAAAATATTAAATGATAGTATATTTTATAGGGGTATAAGAGAATTTAATAAGCTTCCATATGAAGTGAAACATATTAAGGAACTGCATTAATTTAAACTATTAGTAACCAATTATATAAAATGTAAAAGTGAATAACTATTGTACTGTGTATTGAAATAGCCTTGGCTAAATAAATACTTCACAAATAAAAATCATAAAAACTACACCACTGCTTGTCCTCTACCAGCCTGCGTATCCACGACTACGCCGCCATCATGGAATGCGTCATCGCGAGCACGTTCTTCACCATGGGCTGGATCCGGCTTGCGTCCATGTACAAGCGCCGCCATCTTCTGCAAGAGGTGATCAGCAGTCTGCGGCACCTGGCCCAGGAGGCCGTGGAGTCTGCGCACAACGCCAGCGCACTCGCAGCCGCCAACCGACTGACTTCCACGCTCACACGGACCGTGCCCAGAGCGGTGTTCGTGGCCACGGTCGTGTCCTATTTGGCCACTTACGTAGCGGCCAAGCAGCAGATGAAACACATGTTCTCGTCAGTACAGTTCTATCCTATGCTTGAACTCTCTAAGACACCGTCAGTTGTTCTGTAAGGCCGAGAAAGACAACATTGCAAGGTGAGCGCGCAATGAAGTCTTTCTCGGCCTAGCAGAACAACTGACTGTGGCTCCATCTGGTGAGAGTTCATACAGTAAAAAAACAGACTGTAGCGGCATCTTGCATCCATTTTGTAACTAGAGAAGGAAGGGCCCCTGACCAAAATAAATTGTGGTGCCCCCCGCAATGTCCCCGAACATTTAAGAGTCCTGGGTGCTTAATCTCGAAAAAGTTATCACGTCATAAGTTATGAATCATACAAAAGGCATAATATTAACATGGTGAGAGATAGGACAAACCTGCTTATGAATCATAACTTGGGAGTTATGACGTGATAACTTTTTCGAGAATAAGCCCCCTGGGGACCGCTGTGGAAACTGACGGATTGTGTCAAATTTTCCCAAAATACCTAAGTCTCCCCAAGGCTCATTATTTACTCCACTGTTATGCAACTTCGGGAGGTTGTTTTGATACCCATCATCTCGGAATACTATTGAGAAAATTTAAGAAATTAAAAAAAAATCATATATTTCGTGAAAAAATACGAAATAAAAAAACTTTTTTTGGTTTCAAGTATTTCTTAAAATTTCTCTATAGTATTACGAGAAAATTGGTACCAAACTATCTCCCAAAGTTGCATAACAGTGGAGTAAATAATGAGCCTTGGATTAGGTATTTAGGGAAAATTTTACACAATCCGTCAGTTTCCATTGCACTTTTTCAAGGTTGATTTCTCGCCCGATAGGATATTTAAACCCTATTCCCAGTCACACATCCACGCAACTTACAAATTAACATTACATTTTAAAAGGGGTGAAATGCCTCGCAGGGACTTTTTTTTAGATTTTGGCATTTTTCAATACGAGTTTTACACGTTTACGTTAAAATTTTGTATAAATTGCACTATGCACATAAAAACTTTACTATAGGAAAGGCGCCGTGTACCAAGTTAAACAAAACCCATGGCATTTGCCGGCCCAGCAACCCCGGTAGGTACGCCACTGATTTTGTCCATTTTCCGTTTTTATCCATTTTTGTGAAGGAAATCGAACGAAAAGTCAAATGCTCATCAAATAAATATCAACATTATATTTTATAATACGACGTGTATAACGTCGAGCATTAAGAGTCGACAGGACTCGCAGAAAATTTGGATTCCGATGTAAAAAAATCTTATAAATGCATGAAACTGCACTAGCTCTGGGTTGTACGTGACATTTGTGACATTTAATCGTGTGTTGCATGTTGCATATACTGCTGTGAAGTAAGTTATTTTAATTCAAATACTGAAAACCACAAAAAACCATAAAAAGGCGGCCCCTACTTTTTTCTTAACGGATTGACCGATTGTATTGAAAATTTAACAGCATAGAGATAAAGAGTAAATCTGTGTCTCTAGTGATCGAAAAAAATAATAAAAAATGTTTTTTCTCGTTTTGAGGAAGTGCTAACATGGGCAATATATGAGTCTTTTTGGCCCCTCGGCCATGAAATAACTAAACAAAAAATAAAACTTTGGGGCCACTTGCGACACAGATCTACTCTTTATCTATAACCTGTGAAAATTTGAAGACAATCGGTAAAGCTGTTTAGAAAAAGTAGGGTTAGCCTTTTTGTGCTTCATAAAACATGGATTTCATCAAGTATCGTAGACTCTTAAAATTAGCGATCAAACAACAATACGGGACCGTGTGTTTGAATACGAAGTTTAAAGAATGAAACGGTACGCAAAACTCCACGACTTTTATAGCCCATATATTATTTAATTAATTGGATATTCAAATTACATTACTGTTACGGAAACTTGTATCTTACTAAGCAAACTGATTCAAATCAATTTTATCGCATCATTAAAATATTAACAACGTAACCAACTTTGTAAAACAAAGTTCTTGTACAGAAGCTTAAACTTTCACTGTTCCTAAATAAAATAGAATGAACGCGTGAAAAAGTTTTTACATTGTAATTTCAAACAAACAATTAATATATTACAAACGTCAATGTCCAATCTAGAGATTTAATTACAAGATCACTCATGAACCGCCATGTATACCTACACTTGGCGAAACTAAAAGCGTACCTAAGCAAAAACACAATAATACAAACGCCAATGTGCAATCTAGAGCTAAGCACGGTCACACGAAATCGTACATAATGTTCTTCACTTGGCCAAACAAAAAACGGCATTCGAAAAACGGAAAGGATGATACACGGGTTTGATGTCATCTTGAAGCACCCAATTCGTTTCGTCCATATACCGTTTTTAGTGTCTCCAAGTGTACAACATAATCGGCTCTATGTACCTTGTGCGGGAAAAGCAAGTGAGAAAGGATGGAATTTAACGAGAGAACGTTTTGGGGGCATTGGCCGTGTAGCATGGGCTTTTACCGTGTGGCTTGTGCTTTTAGGTTACCATGCAGTTGGCGCATTATTGCCCAGTAATTTAAAGCAAAAAAAGAGCTGAACCCACCACTAATTGCAACAGAAGGTTTCAATACATGAATCGATTCAGAAAAATGCCCTCTAC
This sequence comes from Leuctra nigra, assembly GCA_934045905.1. Taxonomy (NCBI): domain Eukaryota; kingdom Metazoa; phylum Arthropoda; class Insecta; order Plecoptera; family Leuctridae; genus Leuctra; species Leuctra nigra. Next base: position 2,808,136 of record OW203770.1, read on the forward strand.
AACATATCCAAAATCCTCCCGAATCCGAGTGCCGGAAGTACTTTTAAATCACATTTTAATTTAATTTCCCATGTTAATTTCATCTTGCAAAAAAAAATTCATGTAACTCCGATTTTGACGAAACTTGGCAGAATTGTTCATCATTCTAAGAGAACACAAAAAGCTCTCTGAGCGTTTTTCTCTAAATCGTATAGTTTGGGAAATATGGTCCATCGAAAAGTCATATTTTAGTCAGTTTGCGACGATTTCGGCCACTTTGAGTGTAATTTGACGTTTTGCGAGGTCCATATTTCCCAAACGAAAAGATTTAGAGAAACACGCTAAGAGAGTTATTTGTTTCATTTAGGATGGTGAACAATTCTGCCAAGTTTCGTCAAAATCTGAGTTATATGATTTTTTTTTGCAAGATGAAATTAACATGCGAAATTAAATTAAACAGTGATTAAAAACTACTTCCGGTGCGCGGATTTTGGCGGATTTTAGATATGTTGTAGGGGGCATTTTTCTGAAGAGAATGACACACAAAAAAACAAATGTTGCAATTTGTTTTAGGTTTGGACATTTTTAAGCATGATTTGATTGAATTATTATCTTAAAACTGTATTTTCCTGTAATCACCTGTTCCCAGCGTGTGGTACAACTCATTGCCCAGGAGCCTGTCACACGGTCTGCTGTTCGAAGTGGTCTTCTTGTTCAACTCTCAGATGTCCTTGGCATTGACGATGATCATATTCATCTGTGATATGACGTTCTGTTCACTCATCATCCACACAGCCACTCAGTACAAGATACTCAGGTAACATCGACTACGACTCACATTTCAGGTCAAATGAAGTCACGGGCCAGGACAATGTATAGTCCAGTCAAATCAGGCTTTAAAATGTCCAAACCCAAGACAAATTGCAACATTTGGTTTTTTGGTGTCATTCTCTTCAGAAAAATGCCCTCTACAACATATCCAAAATCAGCCAAAATCCGCGCAACGGAAGTGCTTTTTAATCACTGTTTAATTTAATTTCCCATGTTAATTTCATTTTGCAAAAAAAACTTTTTATCATGTAACTCCGATTTTGACGAAACTTGGCAGAATTATTCCTCATCCTAAATGAAACAAATAGCTTTCTGAGCGTTTTTCTCTAAATCTTATCGTTTGGAAAATATGGACCTCGCAAAACGTCAAATTACAATCAAAGTGACCGAAATCGTCGAAAACTGGCTAAAATATGACTTTTCGATGGGCAATATTTCCCAAACGATACGATTTAGAGAAAAACGTTCAGAGAGCTATTTGTGTTCATTTAGGATGGTGAACAATTCTGCCAAGTTTCGTCAAAATCGGAGTTACATGAAAAAAAGTTTTTTTTGCAAGACGAAATTAACATGGGAAATTAAATTAAACAGTGATTAAAAAGTACTTCCAGTGCGCGGATTTTGGCGGATTTTGGATAAGTTGTAGAGGGCATTTTTCTGAAGAGAATGACACCAAAAAACCAAATGTTGCAATTTGTTTTGGGTAAATCTCTCATTTGACTGGACAGTAGCAGTATAAGCAGGGATGCAGTGGGTCCAGGGCGGGCCAGGGCGGCGCCCTGGACCTATTTTGAAAGGTAGGGCGGCTCCCTGGCTTCTTTTTTGGAAATGGACGGGCGCATCCTGCATTTTATTTTCAAAATCCGTTATAAATCACGACTTTACGATTACGATTTACGACTTTATTATCTAAAATTGTAAATAAAATGCAACTTTTATTTAATTACACTAGGAAATTTTAAAATGCACAAAAATGTTTTCACGAAAGATTGACTATACTGTCACGTATATATGGTGATTGATTTTTGAAAGAATTGTCTTTTGGTTTCACTGGAAATTTATTAAGAGGCAAACGGAAGCGAGCGGAATCGCAATGTTCGTTCCCAATTAATAATTTTTAAAAATCAGATAGTAACGACCCATAACAGCTTAATAGACTAAATAATGCCGCACACTGAAGTTCATTATGACCTGTGGTGCGACCTCAAAGTGTTAAATACGATTATTTTCGATTATTTTATTTAAAATATCATATTTAACACTTTGAGGTTGCACCAGAGGTCAAAATGAGCTCCAGTGTGCGGCATTATTTAGTATATTAGGCTGTTATGGGTCGTTACTATCTGATTTTTTTTTAAATTTTTAGGTGGGAAGACACAATTTCAAAAAAACGCTCTGACGAACCGTGCGATTCCCGCTCGCTTCCGTTTGCCTCTTAAGAACTAGTAGTCAGAATCATTTTTATACTTTTATAAAAAATTATAAATATTTGTATCATTTTTTTATACTGAAAATTTTTACTGAAAAAGATTCCGACATTTGAGTTGAAACAGTTGGCATTTAAAATAATAAAACAAGAAGAAAATGAATATAATTATTTATAGTTTATACAATTAACTTAATAATTGTTCGTGAAGAAATGTAGGTGTCAATTTTTGTAAAAAAATATGACCGCTCCTTCAACATTTTCATAGTTGCGTATTTTTCACTAATTATTTCAACTATTTGTTTTTTGAGATAACTGAGTATTTATACATTCAAAAAATAGACCAAAACATAAACTAAACGCGCATGCCCAATCCGCCATTTTCTCTTCCAGTTATGTGTGACATTCAGTCAAGGCACTTATATGTCAATCGTGTAACGATAGTTCAGTAAAAGTTATAATTACATCGCGAAATAACAGAAATTGATGCTTACCTCAGTGTCAACATTCAAATACAATCGGCATATTTCATTTCAGCACATATTCATACACATTCTTGTGAAAACTAGATTTAAACTTTTCTGAATGAGCTCATTCAGAAAGGGAACGGTTCAAAAGACCGTGATAAAAAATGCGTTTGTCAAATGGTGATTTTGGTGAATAGACATCTAGTTTTCACAAGAATGTGTATGAATATGTGCTGAAATGAAATATGCCGATTGTATTTGAATGTTGACACTGAGGTAAGCATCAATTTCTGTTATTTCGCGATGTAATTATAACTTTTACTGAACTCATTAAGATTGACATTTAAGTGACTTGGAACATGCGCACTAATGAGTGGTCACACATAGTGACACGCCCTTTTTTAGTTCGCTTTGAGGGCGCCACTAGTTTATGTTTTGGTCTATTGACAGTATCATGATTTTCTCCGATGTTTTATTATCGGTTTGATTTCAAACTAGTTACTTTTATTCATGAATCCACATTACAAATGAAATTAATTTTTAAACTGTGACCTGACTTCAGCTACAACTTGGCCAACTTGTTGCGTATCGTGGAGACAACGGCGGCCCACGCGACCTTGAAGCAACGCCGCTTGCGAGGTCGTCTGAACCACGTGGGTGCAACAGAGAGGATGAGAGAGAACATGAAGCAGAGAGAGATGGAGAGATTCCTGGCGACATGTGTCATTCATCATCAGACATTGATCAGGCAAGTGTGACATGTGTCATTCATCATCAGACATTGATCAGGCAAGTGTGACATGTGTCATGCATCATCAGACATTGATCAGGCAAGTGTGACATGTGTCATTCATCATCAGACATTGATCAGGCAAGTGTGACATGTGTCATTCATCATCAGACATTGATCAGGCAAGTGTGACATGTGTCATTCATCATCAGACATTGATCAGGCAAGTGTGACATGTGTCATTCATCATCAGACATTGATCAGGCCAGTGTGACATGTGTCATTCATCATCAGACATTGATCAGGCAAGTGTGACATGTGTCATTCATCATCAGACATTGATCAGGCCAGTGTGACATGTGTCATTCATCATCAGACATTGATCAGGCAAGTGTGACATGTGTCATTCATCAACAGACATTGATCAGGCAAGTGTGACATGTGTCAATCATCACCAGACATTGATCAGGCAAGTGTGACATGTGTCATTCATCATCAGACATTGATCAGGCAAGTGTGACATGTGTCATTCATCATCAGACATTGATCAGGCAAGTGTGACATGTGTCAATCATCACCAGACATTGATCAGGCAAGTGTGACAAGTGTCATTCATCATCAGACATTGATCAGGCAAGTGTGACATGTGTCATTCATCATCAGACATTGATCAGGCAAGTGTGACATGTGTCATTCATCATCAGACATTGATCAGGCAAGTGTGACATGTGTCATTCATCATCAGACATTGATCAGGCAAGTGTGACATGTGTCATTTATCATCAGACATTGATCAGGCAAGTGTGACATGTGTCATTCATCACCAGACATTGATCAGGCAAGTGTGACATGTGTCATTCATCATCAGACATTGATCAGGCAAGTGTGACATGTGTCATTCATCATCAGACATTGATCAGGCAAGTGTGACATGTGTCATTCATCATCAGACATTGATCAGGCAAGTGTGACATGTGTCATTCATCATCAGACATTGATCAGGCAAGTGTGACATGTGTCATTCATCATCAGACATTGATCAGGCCAGTGTGACATGTGTCATTCATCATCAGACATTGATCAGGCAAGTGTGACATGTGTCATTCATCATCAGACATTGATCAGGCAAGTGTGACATGTGTCATTCATCATCAGACATTGATCAGGCAAGTGTGACATGTGTCATTCATCATCAGACATTGATCAGGCAAGTGTGACATGTGTCATTCATCATCAGACATTGATCAGGCAAGTGTGACATGTGTCATTCATCACCAGACATTGATCAGGCAAGTGTGACATGGGTCATTCATCATCAGACATTGATCAGGCAAGTGTGACATGTGTCATTCATCATCAGACATTGATCAGGCAAGTGTGACATGTGTCATTCATCATCAGACATTGATCAGGCAAGTGTGACATGTGTCATTCATCATCAGACATTGATCAGGCAAGTGTGACATGTGTCATTCATCATCAGACATTGATCAGGCAAGTGTGACATGTGTCATTCATCATCAGACATTGATCAGGCAAGTGTGACATGTGTCATTCATCATCAGACATTGATCAGGCAAGTGTGACATGTGTCATTCATCATCAGACATTGATCAGGCAAGTGTGACATGTGTCATTCATCATCAGACATTGATCAGGCAAGTGTGACATGTGTCATTCATCATCAGACATTGATCAGGCAAGTGTGACATGTGTCATTCATCATCAGACATTGATCAGGCAAGTGTGACATGTGTCATTCATCATCAGACATTGATCAGGCAAGTGTGACATGTGTCATTCATCATCAGACATTGATCAGGCAAGTGTGACATGTGTCATTCATCATCAGACATTGATCAGGCCAGTGTGACATGTGTCATTCATCATCAGACATTGATCAGGCAAGTGTGACATGTGTCATTCATCATCAGACATTGATCAGGCCAGTGTGACATGTGTCATTCATCATCAGACATTGATCAGGCAAGTGTGCCATGTGTCAATCATCATCAGACATTGATCAGGCAAGTGTGACATGTGTCATTCATCATCAGACATTGATCAGGCAAGTGTGACATGTGTCATTCATCATCAGACATTGATCAGGCAAGTGTGACATGTGTCATTCATCATATGACATTGATCAGGCAAGTGTGACATGTGTCATTCATCATCAGACATTGATCAGGCAAGTGTGACATGTGTCATTCATCATCAGACATTGATCAGGCAAGTGTGACATGTGTCATTCATCATCAGACATTGATCAGGCCAGTGTGACATGTGTCATTCATCATCAGACATTGATCAGGCAAGTGTGACATGTGTCATTCATCATCAGACATTGATCAGGCCAGTGTGACATGTGTCATTCATCATCAGACATTGATCAGGCAAGTGTGACATGTGTCATTCATCATCAGACATTGATCAGACAAGTGTGACATGTGTCATTCATCATCAGACATTGATCAGGCAAGTGTGACATGTGTCATTCATCATCAGACATTGATCAGGCAAGTGTGACATGTGTCATTCATCATCAGACATTGATCAGGCCAGTGTGACATGTGTCATTCATCATCAGACATTGATCAGGCAAGTGTGACATGTGTCATTCATCATCAGACATTGATCAGGCAAGTGTGACATGGGTCATTCATCATCAGACATTGATCAGGCAAGTGTGACATGTGTCATTCTTCATCAGACATTGATCAGGCAAGTGTGACATGTGTCATTCATCATCAGACATTGATCAGGCAAGTGTGACATGTGTCAATCATCATCAGACATTGATCAGGCAAGTGTGACATGTGTCATTCATCATCAGACATTGATCAGGCCAGTGTGACATGTGTCATTCATCATCAGACATTGATCAGGCAAGTGTGACATGTGTCATTCATCATCAGACATTGATCAGGCAAGTGTGACATGTGTCATTCATCATCAACATTGATCAGGCAAGTGTGACATGTGTCATTCATCATCAGACATTGATCAGGCCAGTGTGACATGTGTCATTCATCATCAGACATTGATCAGGCCAGTGTGACATGTGTCATTCATCATCAGACATTGATCAGGCAAGTGTGACATGTGTCATTCATCATCAGACATTGATCAGGCCAGTGTGACATGTGTCATTCATCATCAGACATTGATCAGGCAAGTGTGACATGTGTCATTCATCATCAGACATTGATCAGGCAAGTGTGACATGTGTCATTCATCATCAGACATTGATCAGGCAAGTGTGACATGTGTCATTCATCATCAGACATTGATCAGGCAAGTGTGACATGTGTCATTCATCATCAGACATTGATCAGGCAAGTGTGACATGTGTCATTCATCATCAGACATTGATCAGGCAAGTGTGACATGTGTCATTCATCATCAGACATTGATCAGGCAAGTGTGACATGTGTCATTCATCATCAGACATTGATCAGGCAAGTGTGACATGTGTCATTCATCATCAGACATTGATCAGGCATGTGTGACATGTGTCATTCATCATCAGACATTGATCAGGCAAGTGTGACATGTGTCATTCATCATCAGACATTGATCAGGCAAGTGTGACATGTGTCATTCATCATCAGACATTGATCAGGCCAGTGTGACATGTGTCATTCATCATCAGACATTGATCAGGCAAGTGTGACATGTGTCATTCATCATCAGACATAGATCAGGCCAGTGTGACATGTGTCATTCATCATCAGACATTGATCAGGCAAGTGTGACATGTGTCATTCATCATCAGACATTGATCAGGCACGTGTGACATGTGTCATTCATCATCAGACATTGATCAGGCAAGTGTGACATGTGTCATTCATCATCAGACATTGATCAGGCAAGTGTGACATGTGTCATTCATCATCAGACATTGATCAGGCAAGTGTGACATGTGTCATTCATCATCAGACATTGATCAGGCAAGTGTGACATGTGTCATTCATCATCAGACATTGATCAGGCAAGTGTGACATGTGTCATTCATCATCAGACATTGATCAGGCAAGTGTGACATGTGTCATTCATCATCAGACATTGATCAGGCAAGTGTGACATGTGACATTCAACATCAGACATTGATCAGGCAAGTGTGACATGTGTCATTCATCATCAGACATTGATCAGGCAAGTGTGACATGTGTCATTCATCATCAGACATTGATCAGGCAAGTGTGACATGTGTCATTCATCATCAGACATTGATCAGGCAAGTGTGACATGTGTCATTCATCATCAGACATTGATCAGGCAAGTGTGACATGTGTAATTCATCATCAGACATTGATCAGGCAAGTGTGACATGTGTCATTCATCATCAGACATTGATCAGGCAAGTGTGACATGTGTCATTCATCATCAGACATTGATCAGGCAAGTGTGACATGTGTCATTCATCATCAGACATTAATCAGGCAAGTGTGACATGTGTCATTCATCATCAGACATTGATCAGGCCAGTGTGACATGTGTCATTCATCATCAGACATTGATCAGGCAAGTGTGACATGTGTCATTTATCATCAGACATTGATCCGGCAAGTGTGACATGTGTCATTCATCATCAGACATTGATCAGGCAAGTGTGACATGTGTCATTCATCATCAGACATTGATCAGGCAAGTGTGACATGTGTCATTCATCGTCAGACATTGATCAGGCAAGTGTGACATGTGTCATTCATCATCAGACATTGATCAGGCAAGTGTGACATGTGTCATTCATCATCAGACATTGATCAGGCAATGTGACATGTGTCATTCATCATCAGACATTGATCAGGCAATGTGACATGTGTCATTCATCATCAGACATTGATCAGGCCAGTGTGACATGTGTCATTCATCATCAGACATTGATCAGGCCAGTGTGACATGTGTCATTCATCATCAGACATTGATCAGGCAAGTGTGACATGTGTCATTCATCATCAGACATTGATCAGGCAAGTGTGACATGTGTCATTCATCATCAGACATTGATCAGGCAAGTGTGACATGTGTCAATCATCATCAGACATTGATCAGGCAAGTGTGACATGAGTCATTTATCATCAGACATTGATCAGGCAAGTGTGACATGTGTCATTCATCATCAGACATTGATCAGGCAAGTGTGACATGTGTCATTCATCATCAGACATTGATCAGGCCAGTGTGACATGTGTCATTCATCATCAGACATTGATCAGGCCAGTGTGACATGTGTCAATCATCATCAGATATTGATCAGGCCAGTGTGACATGTGTCATTCATCATCAGACATTGATCAGGCAAGTGTGACATGTGTCATTCATCACCAGACATTGATTAGGCAAGTGTGACATGTGTCATTCATCATCAGACATTGATCAGGCAAGTGTGACATGTGTCATTCATCATCAGACATTGATCAGGCCAGTGTGACATGTGTCATTCATCATCAGACATTGATCAGGCAAGTGTGACATGTGTCATTCATCACCAGACATTGATCAGGCAAGTGTGACATGTGTCATTCATCATCAGACATTGATCAGGCAAGTGTGACATGTGTCATTCATCATCAGACATTGATCAGGCCAGTGTGACATGTGTCATTCATCATCAGACATTGATTAGGCAAGTGTGACATGTGTCATTCATCATCAGACATTGATCAGGCAAGTGTGACATGTGTCATTCATCATCAGACATTGATCAGGCAAGTGTGACATGTGTCATTCATCATCAGACATTGATCAGGCAAGTGTGACATGTGTCATTCATCATCAGACATTGATCAGGCCAGTGTGACATGTGTCAATCATCATCAGACATTGATCAGGCAAGTGTGACATGTGTCATTCATCATCAGACATTGATCAGGCAAGTGTGACATGTGTCATTCATCATCAGACATTGATCAGGCAAGCGTGACATGTGTCATTCATCATCAGACATTGATCAGACAAGTGTGACATGTGTCATTCATCATCAGACATTGATCAGGCCAGTGTGACATGTGTCATTCATCATCAGACATTGATCAGGCCAGTGTGACATGGGTCATTCATCATCAGACATTGATCAGGCAAGTGTGACATGTGTCATTCATCATCAGACATTGATCAGGCCAGTGTGTCATGTGTCATTCATCATCAGACATTGATCAGGCAAGCAGTGTTGATTTCAGACATTTTATTCGGTGGGGGGGGGGGGGGGGGGGCTTATGAAATACGGGGGTGCAAAATTTTATCTGGAGAGAGGGGGTGGGTGTACCCAAACGTAGTCCGCGTAGGAACTACTTTCACCATGGGGGGGGAGGGATTGCGACACCCAAAAGAGGGTCTGGGGGGCAAAGGCCCCCAGCCTTAGCCCCGCAGGGCGTTTTTTTAGAATTTAAACCAGTTAAAAGTGATTCTGGGGTTTTAAAATGCACAAACCGAAGCAAAAAACCCTCCAATTGTTGCCCCGCAGGGCATTTTTTTTAATATAATCATTTTAAAATCGATTCTGGCATGCCAAACTTCTCAAATTACAGCGAATAGCTCCCTATTTTTCGTTTTAATGAAAACATAATTTAAGAATTTTGTTTCTATAGATTGTTTTGTCTCTGGGCTTGGGGGGGGGGGGGGGGGGAGGGGGGCAGATAAGCCCCTCCCCCCCCCCGAAATCATCACTGCAGGCAAGTGTGATCAGACATGTTGATTATTAGTGACAAGATTCTGTTCAACCTTGAAATTACACCCGCGGTAAGAAAAAATGACGGTAAACGACTAAGTTGGATCTCGAATTACCTTTCCTCACCAATGGACTGCCACCTTGACGCGGTGGTGGGGCTTAAGGGACCGGCTCACATAGTGAGTTGGTCCCAACCAAGTGCAGTCCAGGGTCGACCTAGTCCCATGCCCTCCCTTGAATTTGCGGTACCCTCGGGCCAGCCTTCCCCCTCGAGATGGTGATCCCCCTTAAATCGAGTCCCACCGGCCCGAAGCCTCCCCCTCCCCCGACCCCCGGTCCGTCCCCATTCCGGCCTGGCCTTCCCACCATTGCTGGACTCCCCCGGATCGGGCCAATTAGGTCGACCCCTCCCCATGTCCTCCAATTATGTTCAACAAAGATAAATATAAAATTAATGTGCGCAATATAACCTCGTCGTTGACGCGCCGTTAAACCAAACTAATCTAATCTAATCTAATCGAATTACCTTTAAAGTTTGTTGAATGGATAAATAATTGAGCGAGCGACTCCATTTGACTCTTTTGGCACGGACCTCTGTTTTTTTTTTTTGTTCCTGAGGCTATGCAGGTTACAGTTTTTCTTCGATCGAGCTGAAATTTTGCACACATTTACGGACAATATATGGGCGTTGCAGACCTGTACTTTTTTAAATCCATTTATTGGTTAAAATTTAAACAAATATCTAATTAATAAAGTATCTAAATAGTGACAAGATTATCTAGATAAATATCTATAAATAAATAAATATCTTAATATCTATATATATATAAAGAAAATAAAATTATAATGGTGTTCCATAAATCTGATCAAACTCATATTTTGCATTATCATTTCCCAATCATCATCACATCATTCATAAGTCGCCATAAACCTAGCTGCAGAACAGTGCAACGTTAAGCACTTCTAATAAAAACGGAATGATGCATTTTATTGTTTGTTTTACGAAATATTCATGAACCCAAACCCAAACCCAAATATCTTTCAATGGTTTCTAAAACGTTGCTATCCAATGTGATTGTTTTCTATAATGAATAGGGAATATCATGAATTTATTAAAAACTATAATTCAAAACAACCACATTTTTGTTGGTAAATCACACTATTTTCACAATAAAAAGTGTAAATTTTCGTTTATATTTATATGAAATTAAAAATCAGTGTAAATTTTGGCGGGAAACATCCCGTCCACTGATGTCATATAATATCAAACAATCAACAATAGTGTTGCCATGGTTACAATAAAATATGACATCACTCGCCGGGATGGCGTTATCCCGCCAAAATTTACACTGATTTTTAATTTCATATTTATGAAGGAAAATGTACGCTGTCTAGTGTTAAAACAGTGTGATTTTCCAACAAATATATGGCTGTTTTGAATATTGGATTACAGTGCCGTAACTAGGGATTTCGGCGTCAGGTGCAAATCTAAATATTGGCACCCCCCTCCCCCCCCCCCCCAACCCCACCACCCCAGAAAACGCTATACCCAACCAGTGATGATTTCACACTAGGACAAACCAAAACTTTGGTTGTGCACAAAACAAATAATTATGCAAAACAGTGGTCAAACATTTCCACGGCTCTTGACAATGACAGCAATGAGGGGCCTGGGGGGGGGGACGTTTTAACCATATGCGGGTTCAGGGCCCAAGAAACGGAAAATTTTGTTTTTTTGATAGTATTTTAATGGTTTTTAATCATTTCTGACGCTCAATTTCACTGACATTTTTTTCAGCAGAATAATTTTTTTTCAACACTTTATTTCAAAAAATTTTAAAGGGCGCATTAATTTGTGAAGAGGAGAGGTGGTTAGACCTCTTGGGTATGACTGAAATCATCACCAACATCAACCATGCCCCGCAGGGCGTTTTTTGTGTTTTTAATATGCAAAAATTTATTTTTTGTACAAAAAAGTAATTACATAAAAATTTGGCTTCATGGCGCCCCCTTGTTGGCGGCGCCCTGTGCTGCCGCACCGCCCGCACACCCCTTGTTACGGCTCTGGGATTATAAAATGTATGCATATTCCCGATGTCCCCCAAACAACTTGAGTGAACTATTTGTCCCCGTCAGATTGTCTTCTCACATCAACCTGATCTTCAAGCACATGCTCAACTCGCAGATCACTCTGGGCATCTTGCAGGCCATGTTCGCACTCTACATCACGGCAGTGGTGAGTGAACGGGTTCATAAGCGAGCACCGGTAGTGCATGCTAATGGGGTTGTTCACTGCCATTTGCTCTCACTCGCAGCGCTAGCGGCAATGGAGGTGTCTCTCTCTGATTGGTTGGTCTCTGAATCCAACATCTATGAATCAAACTCCCGCCAAGGTTTAAAAACCTTCCATTCTGCTAGATGCATTTTGATTGGCTCTCTCTCGGCATTTTGATTGGTTCTTATTCCGGTTAGGACAGCAACGCCATCTACAATAGTTTTGCGGGAACAACCCCATTGATATGAGTTTCAAAATTTCTGCTCTTCAGGCCTTGGAAAGACGAATTGATTTCAATAACTTTAGAATATTACAAAGTAGTAAACATTTTTTAAAAAGAACAAAACATAAAACTGCTAATTAAACAAAAATCAGAATTTTACCGCAATATTTCAATACTTACTAAATGTGGCTCCCAATGACTATGCAACTACTCTTTAGGTAGAGAATAAAACGTGGAATATTGAGAGTATGTTTAGGATGTAGACAAACAAAACATTAATATTGTGGGATGATAGTTTTGATGTAATTAATACAGAAAGATTGATAGAAATCTTCGAATTTTAAAATTAACCTTGTTTTAAAACAGTAATATCGGCATTGACGTCATGGGGCTCAGCATTGCCATGGCAACAAAGCAGGGACTGGAACCCAAATGAATAACGGTTCCCGTTCCGATACCGGTTCCAAAGTTTTTAAAAATATCGGTTCCGGTTCCGGTTCCTGGAAAAAATAAAATAACGGTTCCGATTCCGGTTCCGGTTCCATTTCGGTTCCATAAGGGTTCCGAACGGTTCCATCAAATTCAGACAATAGGTAATTCAAATAATTTTTTTAAATCTACTTTTGGGAACTTACATGCTCAGAATGTCTAATATTAGTTTGACTCGATGATCATTTATATGAAAAATTGTGAATGGTTGTAAATAATATCAGATTTGAATGGAAATGAAGTAAAAATTCAATGAAATAAATCATTTGAGAACCCTTATGGAACCGTTATGTAACCCAAATAATGTTTAATATTAATAAGGGTTCCGGTTCCACCTACAAAAATAATATGGGTTCCGGTTCCGGTTCCGGTTTCGGTTCCGGTTCCGGTTCCTATAAAAATAACGGTTCTTTTCGGTTCCGGTTCCAGTCGCTGCAACAAAGTATTCACCATGGTAACACACACCAAACATTAAAATATGATAAAAACGTTTCACCGGTGAAACTTTTTTATCATATTTTATTATTTTAGACCGTTGGACATCTGAGTAGGTTGATGAAAGGCAAAGGGCGGAATGCTGGAATTTTACAACATGCTAATGATTTCATGATATTTACGGCACTTCTTGTGAATTTACGGCACCTTCAGAACCGTAAATTCGAAAAAATTGTTGGAAATTTAGTGTTTACATATATTTTTGTCAGTGCATTGTTGTGGATTAGGAAATGACATCACCAAACGATGTCACACAAACGTCACACAAACGTCACACATGGATCCCGCCAATGTCACATGAAATTTCAATTTTACATTTTATGAATGAAAATGTTAATTTTTTCGTGTGAAAAGTGTATGTCAATATGTTTTGTGTTGATATTTAGACATCTAGAGGAGACTTGCCTATGAACTGAGTGTGTTTTCAGGCCAAGGAAATGAACACACAAGCCGTGTCTGTGTTGGTGGGAATGTGTGTAGTTTGCGTGGAACTCTACTACTTCTGCAAGGTGGCCGACGATCTCTCAGTCGAGGTGAGTAGTTCCAAGAAACAGTTTCATTATCTCGTGTTACAAAGTAGAAGTACTACATACAGATCAAAGAAATAACAAGATTTTCAATGACATTTTATTAAAATCATAATATATAAAACTAAATATTTTAGTTCAACAAATGAATATTAGCCTTTTATTTCACTCCTCTAACTATTAGTTTTCAAATACATCACTCTTCTACAATAAGTTCAATGTATCATGCACTTATTAATTAACTTAATAACTAGATATACTTCGTGCTCAAGTAGCAATGCTACGTAACGTATACAACGGTCTTAATTCTACTAAAAGCGTTTTAAAAATTTTATACTGTTTACTTTGCCGCTTGTCGCAGGCACTTCTTTGGATACGATTGGAGACAGAATGGGTTGACGAAATGATTTAAAATTTGAATCATGATTAGATAACAGACATATTAGCGTTGTCACTTGGTACATTTTTAATTTTTTGCTTCGATAATTAGTAATATAGCTAGATTTTTGGTATAAAAATTGTATATTATTTTCTTAACTCAATGGGTGCCGTAAAAAATTTAATTTGAAAAATGTGCCAAGTAATAACCCTAAGTTTTTCATTTATCTAATCATGATTAAAATTTGAGATCAATTGGTTAACGGGTTTGGTCTCCAATCGTATCGGAAATTTCATAGTATTGAGCGGTTTTGTTGAATAACCGGCGCCTAATTAACAATGCAAGAAGCAAAAATTAAAAACTACTACTAATATACAATCAGACTGATCATGTGAACATCCTACCCAAGTTACACCAACTTATGAAACAATTTTTCTCTCTCCTATTTCAAAAACGGCCGAGCGATTGTGTTGAACTAACCCACACACTACTGAAAGTGTTCAACTAACCCACACACTACTGAAAGTGTTCAACTAACCCACACACTACTGAAAGTGTTCAACTAACCCACACACTACTGAAAGTGTTCAACTAACCCACACACTACTGAAAGTGTTCAACTAACCCACACACTACTGAAAGTGTTCAACTAACCCACACACTCCTGAAAGTGTTCAACTAACCCACACACTACTGAAAGTGTCCAACTAACCCACACACTACTGAAAGTGTTCAACTAACCCACACACTACTGAAAGTGTTCAACTAACCCACACACTACTGAAAGTGTTCAACTAACCCACACACTACTGAAAGTGTTCAACTAACCCACACTCTACTTGCAGAGCGCCAACGTCCTCGACGCAGCCTACGCTTGTGATTGGTTCAACGCGTCACCGAGCTTCACGCGTGCGCTACACATCATCATGTCAAGGTCACAACAAGCCACGCATATCCACGCAGGATTCTACCTCGCTGATATGCCACTCACAGTTGAAACTTTCAAGGACGTAAGACATTGTTTATTGGTGATTATTCCCACAAATAAGTGATATGTGATAGCGCCACTTCTGGCAAGATGGCTACTATCAGGTCCACATATTAATTTGTTTGTTTTTACATTTCGTGTTTCCATAAAGCAGTGAAAAAACAAAAAACAAATGAAATTAATATTTAGCTATAAATTTACTTTCTTTGCCATAACAAACAACTATATCAAATATTTGTATTTATTTTTATGCAAATGCGCCCTTGATAGCCGCCATTTACATAGTAACATAAAATCCACCAGAGGTCAGTTGTGTTCCTTATTTTCTCGAATAGGACCAGGATGTTTAGGACATATCCTTTTGTTTTGTTCATACACGGCCGAAAATGACACATAGATGTGTTTCATGTGTTCATGATTTCAAAAATATGTGTTTTATTTGGCTGAAAATGCATTTTTCTCCATTTTTATGAATTATTTCTAAACTTTTATTACACACGTGATAAAAGTGATTTTTCCCCCTCTATTCTGTTTTCAAGCTCAACTTCAAGATTCCATAACTTTCGGTCCATATAAGAAATTTTTACATAATCGATCTTAACATATTATATTCAATATATTTGGAAATTTTCAGCTTGATATTGTACGTAGTTTTGAAGAAACAGCGTCCCGGTTATTGGAAGTTTTCTGGACACGCGCTATTTGAGCTCAGTATAATCAATTTTTGACAACGAAATTTGAACAGCTGTAACTTTTTCCCTACAATAGCAATGTTTTTGAAACTTGCACATATTACATTTTGATATGTTTTCTAATGTGTACACATTTCAGAATCTTATCTTTAATAGTTTCGATTTAAAGTTCGTTCACGATTAGAATAGCAAGCCCGTGTACTACTGTAGTCAAGCGAACAATTGTATACCTACACATGTAAATATCAATTATCAAAAAATATGTATAAGACGACTGTATATAAAAATTAATCAATTATATCGATGTTTTCTAATATTTTCTACTATTAAAAATTGTGTATTTCACATAATTTATGCAATTTCAATAATACAAAGAAGAAAGTCTTGCCATTGACAGGGCAGTGTCCATGTGAACGACCAATGAACGACGTGATCGACTAAAACGTCAGAAAAATTCTTAACGTGAACGAACTTTAGTGACCTCTCAATCAGGGTGATTTTTTTTTTTTTAGTAACGCATGAATCTTGTTTCAGGTGTGCAAAGTGTCTTATCGGGTGTACACAGTGCTGAGTCAAATGGTTGACAGACTCAGAATGACGTCATAAGAAGGTCCTTCACTAAGAAAATAAGTCTTGAAAATTACGACAAAAGCAGTTTATTGCAGTACCGTATTTCTATGATACTGATGTCGTAAAAATACAGTAGGCGCCGTGATTTCACGGCATGATATTGCCGTATTTCTACGATGCTGGTGGGATATGGAATCGTTGAATGTATAGGTACATTCAAAAAATAAAAATATGATAAAAAAGTTTCGCCGGGTTCGGGATTTGAAATCACTTGCCTTAGGTAACTGAGCTTTGTACGTATTTGAAAGAGGAAGAACGGAATGGTAGAATTTTCCAACATGTTATTGATTTCATGATATTTACGGCGGCCCTTCAGTACCGTAAATTCGATAAAATTGTTCGAAATTTACTTATATTTTTGTCACATTATCACTTGCCTTGTCACTTGCCTTACAAGGTATCTATGTGTAGAATTTATCTCAGACCAGCGAGCTATCATTCATAGTTCAAGCTGTGATTAATTATCTCAAAAGGTATATTTTATTTGCAGCCCCAACATATTATAAATTCGTATCCCATTCGCTAGATCGCGTGGAGTTCGTATTTCATTGAATTAGCGAGTATGGTGTCATCGGCCAAGACAATTGGTGAGATGTATCAAGTGGGTGAAAACAAAATCTAAAAGAAAATGTATTTCCAATCTTTTAGGAAATTAATTTTTTCCGTGACTAAATGTCGGTTTTTATAGAAATAACATGTTAATACGGTATCGTGAAAAGAGTTTTATGGAAGTTAAACTTTCATATTTACGAGTATTAGGAACAAGTAAACTTACCTCACCTGAAGCATTAGTAAGAAAGTAATTAAATATATTTATTTTTCAACTTGCTATGTATACAAATTTACATTTTGTTTGCCGTAAGAAAATCCAACTCTAAATCATGCCAGCACAAACACTGTGGGTTTTCTACAAAAATTGCCATACTTTACTACTTTGCACTTAAATAAATAATATTATAATTCTACACAAAACAAATTGTATTACTTAATTATAAATATTTTTTGTCGTTTTATTGTTTATCATTTCATTTGTTAACGTAACTAACCCTTTGATGAGTAGAAGGCCAGTTTGAGCCAATGTCAAGATCTCCCTAATAAGCCAGGGCCCGGATTCACAAAGCTTTTCCCCCGGGGAACTGAATGTTCCCCCCACTTTGGTGTATCTAATAAGCAGTGAAAGAAGGGTTTTTAATTTAAACCCCCCGGAGGAAAAGCTTTGTGAGTTCGGGTCCTGGTTACAAGCTATAGTTACATATATACAACGTCAAAAGAAACATACAACATGCGCCACAATTGAATTATCTCAAGAAGAACACGCAGTACAAGAAGAACGAGAACTAGTCACAAAGAAACGCACCTACTTAAAGTGATACAAGCGCTCGGCCGTTTTAAATAATTAAGAGAGAAAAATTGTTTCATAAGTGAGTGTAACTTTGATAGGATGTTTACATGATCAGTCTGATTGTATATTAGCAGCACTTTTTAATTTTTGCTTATAACATCGTTAATTAGGCGCCGGTTATTCAACAAAACCGCGCAAAACTCTGAAATTTGCGATACGATTGGAGACCAAACCCGTTAACCAATTGAACTCAAACTTTAATCATGATTAGATGAAAGACAAACTTAGGGTTATCACTTGGCACATTTTTGAAATATAATTTTATGCGGCACCCAGGGAGACAAGAAAATAGCTAATTTTTCACCAAAAATTCACTAATTATTACTAATTAACGAAAGAAAAAATTAAAAATGTACCAATTGGAATAACCCTAAGTTTGTCTTTCACCTAATCATGGTTAAAATTTGGATTTCGTCGACCCATTTTGTCTCCAATCGTATCCAAAAAAGTGCCTACAAAAAGCAGCAAAATCGCTCGCGCTTGCAGCACCTTACTATCTGACACTGAGTAGGAAAGCTAATTTACAATAAAAGCGGACACAATGGTTGTGGAAAGTGACATTTGATTCCTCTAAGGTGCAAGTGCTTCTATCTCGTGAGTTCTAATTGACTGATCATTTGCCGTTGTGTATCCTCTTTTGATGACGGTTGACATAGACATGTAGTATTTGTACGCAAGCTTTGTCACCTGTGGGCAGAGACACAGTGCATTGTTACTTATCATTGTTGAAACTCAAGTCCACATCCGACAGTTTGTATGAATTTATATCGCTGAATGGGATGTTCAAATACTATTCTGTACAGCCTACAGGCAAGAATCAAATTCGGCAGAAACAGAGAAGTTCGTATTTGCACAATTCTATTCTCGAAGGAATTAATATTCCACTAATGAGAATGCAATATAGAAAGGAGCAGTGGAAGCCCGCAACCGGCATGGGCGTCCTCAGAAGGGGGAGGGGGGGGGGGGGGGGGGGCTTGCCGCTCCCTGGATGTAAGTAAAAATTAAAATGTTTATGGTGTTTTAAGTATAGTTTTATTTCGTTGTAAAAAAAAATAATTTCAAAGTGACAAAAAGCCGAAAAAAGCCGTGCGGGGCAAGGTGAGGCCATGCCCTCCACCACTCGAAAGTGTCAAATTTTAAAAAATAATTAACATTTTAACAAAATACGCCTCATAACGTCTCAAACTTAATTTAAAAGTGTCCAAACACAAAAAAACGCCCTGCGGGTCTGGGTGGGCAGCTCGGATTCATATCCGGATATTTAAAGTCGTTGAATAGGGCCCCAGTGATGACTCACTCCATCGAACGATGTCAAAGTCACCGGAACAAAACCGGCCGCCCGGATCTCGAATGGGGCGTTTGATTGGGCCATCATGATCCTCATTGCTTGTTTGAACTTGCTGGATGCGTCCAACCAATCACACTCGAAGACTGCGTGCTTGATTAGCGAGTTCTGAAAGACGGAGCAATAATTCAAACAATG
This sequence comes from Leuctra nigra, assembly GCA_934045905.1. NCBI lineage: Eukaryota > Metazoa > Arthropoda > Insecta > Plecoptera > Leuctridae > Leuctra > Leuctra nigra. The sequence goes on from OW203770.1 coordinate 2,827,825, forward strand.
GATTTAAGACGGCTGGGTAGTGAGTTTGACCTCGAAGAGTTTTTTAATCGATTTTCATCAAAATCTTTTACCAATGTAATTGTTAACAAAATTAAGCTTTGTACAAGTATTCAGAACAGTTCAATGAAAATAATTCCAACGCTTGGAATGGTTTATTAGATTTACTTTGTCCTACAGATGTTTAGTGCCCGAAAATTAGTAAAATTATGGCACTAAACATCTGTTGGACAAAATAAAACTATTAACTTATTCCAAACTATGAAATTATTTTTATTGAGCTGTTCTGAATACTCGTACAAAGCCCTATTTTGTTAACAATTTCATTGGTAAAAGATATTGATAAAAATCTATTTAAAAACTCTTCAAGGCCACGCTCACTACTCAGCCCTCTTATGTTGTTCCTTGACTCCAGTCGGTTACCTCCGTTCCGATTTGATCGCACATGAGACACGCAACAAACAGTTCGAAGTAACATCCTAAGAGAAGTGGTATGAAGGCAAAGTTTCTGCCGCTCCAAGTTTGAACCTAAAACAGAAGGCATTATAAAGGAATCACGGAGTAACAAACCTTGCTGTTCCAAAGCAAATTACTACGTAGAACCTCTCTAGTACGTTTCTCAATAATACGTTTTTCTCCTTAGTACGTTTTTTTAAAAGTTCCATTCCCCATAAAAACACATGTTAAATTGTTTCATTAGTACTTTTTTCACTATAGTACGTTTTTTTATTCAGTCCCTTGAAAAACGCACTAAAGAGGTTCCACTTAATTGTTTCATTCCTTACCAAGGATAAATATAATAACAAACAGCCGAGGGCAATTAAGTTGGTCAGGAACTGGTCGATGAAAATGATCTGGTAAACGCTTTCGAAATGCCTCGTAATACTGAAACATAGGATTTGAACCGTTCATATTAGGACTTAATTTAATATTAAACTATTCATCTTCTAGTCCATTATTATAGTAATAGTAACAGCGAGGTCATTTTGCGCACATTAAGATTTTGTTAACTTTGTTCAATAATTGGGAGGACATAGGGAGGGGTCAACCTACCGGGCCCGATCCGGGCGAGACTGAAACTGGTGGGAAAGCCCGATCAGAATAGGGACAGAATGGGAAGGCTTCGGGTAGGTGGGACCCGATTTCAAGTGGGATCACCGTCTCGAGGTGGGAGGCCGGCCCGAGGGTAGGTCAATGGACTAGGTCGACCCTGGACTGCACTTAGTTGGGACCAGCTCGTAGTGAGTAGGCTCCTTAAGCCCCACCACCGCATCAAGGTAGCAGTCCATCGGTGATGCCATTCTTATAGGTTTAGGTGTTTACCGTAGGAGTTGAACATGTTGCTTGGAGTATTCTTCTATAAGTCGCTCCATTTCTCTGTTAACATCGTCCTCTATCGTTCCGTCAGCATTGCTGAGTTGACCTCCTCGTGGCGGTCGATGCGCGCGCACCTTCTTCACGCGTCTTGCACGGAATCTCTCCTTCAACAACTCCACTTCCTCAACCTTGGCCACTGCAGTTCGTCGGATGTTTATTAAGTTGTGTCGAAGAAGTTGAAATTGAGCGTTGAGGTGAATCAGAATTTGCATCATCATCACGTCTACATAAGTCAATAGAAGCATGTACGAGCAGACGGCTATTATTGCGTACAGCACGAGGGTGATTTCAAAGTTCGGGGATGTGGAGACATCAAATGGATACCAGTCGCTGGAACATCAGGTTATAATAACAGTTATTATAATAATAACCTATATCCAGGCGCGTAGGAATGGAGGGATCCACTCGAGCAGACCGTAGGACCCCCCATTCACCATACAAAACTAAGTTTGCCATGCCAGAATCAGTTATAAATTACTTAATTCTAAAAAAACGCCCTGCGGGCTGGTGCTTTATGTACCAGAGTGTTTAGATGCTATTTTCACAGTTTCAATGAAAAGCAGTACAATGTTGATTGAGTGGATCATATTTCAATTCAATATGGATGCATGTTTTCTGTACGTTTGGTACGGAATTCCGGTTCGTGAATTTCCACGTACCCGTGCTCGCTCATCAACGCGTTACACTGAGCGTGTTCCTAGTAATCGAGTAATGAATTTCTCACCTGAAGAATAGAGTCCTTCCAGACCAGAGTGTGGGAACCATGACGATGCAGTATATTACTGGAATCGAGTTTGTGCATCCTAAGAAAACCATTGTTACAAGCTTGCACTTCCACACCGCCTTCTCCATCATCGTCCTCTCCGTCCTTGAACCTTCCATGCCACGGACATACAACTCCTCTAAATCATCCGTCAGCTTCCGGAAGCCTTTCTTTTGCCAGAACATGCTGCCGACTTTACTGAGAACCATCGTCACGATAAACCCCATGACTATGAGTTCCATTAATATCTGCACGTCGTCCCAGTTGGTGTACATGCCCATGGGGATTGAAACGGTCAGGTGGAGGGAAGCTACGGTCAGGATGAAGCGAGGGAAGAAGAAACTGAAGACTGACTGACAGCTGGGATTTGCGTCTTGTCGTTCCCACAGACCTGCGAATATGAGAATGTATTAGGGAAGTGGTGAGTTCCATTAATATCTGCACGTTGTCCCAGTTGGTGTACATGCCCATGGGATTGAAACGGTCAGGTGGAGGGAAGCTACGGTCAGGATGAAGCGTGGGAAACAGAAGCTGAAGGCTGACTGCCAGCTGAGATTTGCGTCTTGTCGTTCCCACAGACCTGCGGAGACGAGAATGTAGTTAGTTCCATTAATATCTGCACGTTGTCCCAGTTGGTGTACATGCCCATGGGATTGAAACGGTCAGGTGGAGGGAAGCTACGGTCAGGATGAAGCGTGGGAAACAGAAGCTGAAGGCTGACTGCCAGCTGAGCTTTGCGTCTTGTCGTTCCCACAGACCTGCGGAGACGAGAATGTGGTTAGTTCCATTAATATCTGCACGTTGTCCTAGTTGGTGTACATGCCCATGTGAATTGAAACGGTCAGGTGGAGGGAAGCTACGGTCAGGATGAAGCGAGGGAAGAAGAAGCTGAAGACTGACTGCCAGCTGAGCTTTGCGTCTTCTCGTTCCCACAGACCTGCGGATATGAGAATGTATTATAGAAGTGGTGAGTTACATTTATTGACACAATTTTCACATTGATTAGATTAGATTAATTTGTTTCAACGGCGGAGGTTATATTGCGCACATTAATTTTTACTTTTAACTTCGTTGAATAAAGTGGTGGGCAAGGGGAGGGGGTTGACCTAACGGGCCCGATCCGGGGGAGTCCAGCACTGGTGGGATGGCCAGGGCGGAATGGGGACGGACCGGGGGGTGTGAGGATTCGGGCCGGCGGAACCCGATTTCAGGGGATCACCATCTCGAGGGGGAAAGCCGGCCCGATTGGGACCGCAAATTCAAGGGAGGGCATGGTTAGGTCGACCCTGGCTGCTCTTTGTCTGGGCCTCACCACTGACCTGTCCGGCATGGGTAGCCCTTACACATGAGCATATGCTCGCCGGCGTAGCTGCAATGGATCATTTTCCAACACAAGTTACCCCACCACCGCGATAAGGTAGCAGCCGTCGGTGGGGTTTCACATTGATTGTAGTAATTTTCTAGGATCTATTGCAGCAAATTGATTATGCTAATCGCGGGGCTAAGACAAGACAATGTTCAAACTCATAAGTTATAACGAAAGTTAAATGAAGGGTACAGGGAAAGAACGCTATGAGTCCATTTTTAGAAAAAAAATGAGTTTAAGTTGTAATCTTGCAGTGATTTTTATGATCTTTCAGATACCCTCGGGTTTTAGAAAATATTGCCACAAAGTCTTGAAAAACGCAATTGAAATATCGACCTGTATGGAAGATAGATACAAGTTTCAACATGAAACTTCGTTTATCTCAGTTTCATCCGAATGTGACTCATAGCGTTCTTTCCTTGTACCCTTCATATCTTTTCCGAATACTCTTTAGAGAGATGGATTTTAGAAACTTTTGCACCATTAACCACGGATGCGGAGTTACTTTTGGTTGGTGTCGCAAGTATAATTTATTTTTTAAAAATCCTAAAAAAGGTATAAACACATAAAAAAAGTATACTAGTTTTCCAATAAAAACGAAAATTACCTGTAAATCTTAGTATATTCAGAATCCAATCGAAGCATTTTTCTTCCAGTTTTGCCATTTCGGTGCTGCAAGCGTGAGTGATTTTGCTACTTTTTGTAGACAGTTTTTGCGATACGATTGGAGACTAAACGGGTAGTCCAAATTATTTGAAATTTTAATCGTGATAAGATAAAATACAAACTAAGGGTTATCCCTTGGTACATTTTTAATTATTTTTTCGTTTATTAGTAATAATTAGTTGATTTTTGGTGAAAAATTAGCTATTTTCTAGTCTCCCTGGGCGCCGTATAAAATTAAATTTCAAAAATGTGCCAAAGGATAACCCTAAGTTTGTCTTTCATCTAATCATGATTAAAATTTGAGATCAATTGGATAACTGGTTTGGTCTCCAATCGTATCGCAAATTTCGTCGTATTGCGCTGTTTTTTTGAATAACCGGCGCCTAATTAACGATGCAATAAGCAAAAATTAAAAAGGGCTACTAATATCCAATCAGACTGATCATGTGAACATCCTGTAAAAGTTACACTCATTTATGAAACAATTTTTCTCTCTCAATTTTCAAAAACGGCCGAGTGCTAATATCACCTTAAATCAAATTATATTTCATCGTGTTGTATTTAATTTAGACGATCTATTTACCACTTCCCCGGTATTTCTCCTGACTCTGCTTTCAAAGTGGCCCCTCACGTCCAAAGCTGAGGCGAAAGTGAATCATGACGTGACGTCACAGCCTAGTTCAACTTGTCGAGGTCGAGACGGAGGCGTGAGGTCTAGACGTCTAAACCAATAGCAGCGCAGGGAAATTGACTTTTCCAGAATCGATTTCAAATACAATTTACATAATCGACTACTTTAAAAGTGAATATGACAAAATAATAGATAAGTATCATCGGTATGACATTTGTGGATGGACAGTGGGAAAAGCAAGAATACATTGGCAAAGTTTTAAGCATGTTTTTAGCAACTGTACGTTATAATATGCAACAAGGTCATGTAAGACTGTAATAAATCGTCATGTCATCAATGTTGCCTACTGTGGTGTAATACGAACCAGGGCCGTAACAAGGGGGGTGCGGGCGGTGCGGCAGCACAGGGCGCCGCCAACAAGGGGGCGCCAGGAAGCTAAATGTTTATGTAATGACTTTTTGCACCCAAATTTAATGTTTACGTATTAAAAACACAAAAAAAACACAATGCTTAAAAAAAAATTAAGTGAAATTGAACGTCAGAAATGATTAAAAACCATTAAAATCCCATCAAAAATTTCAAAAATTTCCTTTTCAGGACCCGCATATGGTTAGAAGGTTCTCTCCCCCCCCCCTCATGCCTTTCACTGCTGTCATTGTATGGGGCCTTGGAAATGTTTGGACCACTGTTTTGCGTAATTATTTGTTTTGTGCACAACCCAAGCTTTGGTTTGTCCAAGTTTGTAATCATCACTGTTTTCTGGGACAAGTTTATAATTAAAAATATAATTATTTTACTGTTTCAAGTGATGTATTAAACACATGTGACCTATTTCTTTGATCTTTTTGAATTTCATTTGTCTGAATGAAAATTTTTTATTTTCAAGAACCCTGGAGTTACTTTTGGTTTTCATAAGGCAACGCCTACCTTCATTGGTCATTACCAATATAGTTTTACTTCAAGGCAACACGTTTTTTTTTTTTAATATTTACGTATGAAATCAAGTTGATATCAAGTAAGTTCAAGTAAGTTCTTCAACATGAGAACTTAAAACAATATGTGCGGGTGCCAACTTATGAACTAGAAAGTAACTATTATTTTTAAATAATAAAATATTTAAGCCATTCAAAGAAATGTTACATGTTATATCAAGGAAATGTTACGTCACACACCTCTTAGACCCTTCCCCCCCCCCCTCCCCTCCACCCTTGTCAAAACCTCGATAATCGTATACGTAATATATGGACGCTCTCTCAATGTTTCATAAATAAATGTCACTTGTATTATTGACAATTTCTGTTTATTTCGTTCTTGTGGCAACCATTTTTAAAGGAAGTGTCTCTTTTTATCTTTAAAATTCTGAAAAGGCAATAAAAGCTTCGGGGACGTTCATTAATTATGTCACAGTTTTTTGGGCCTTCGTCAACCCCATGTGGCCATGTCACAGCTTGTCACAAAATCGATGACCCCCCTTAATAATTACGTCACATGTTGCAAGACCCGTCCCCCCATCCAAACAAAACAATTGTGCAAATTTTGATATAATTTATTTGGTCTGAATTTACGGTTAAACTGAAAGACAATTTATATTTAGGTTTTTATATGTAAAAAAGTATTTAATTGGTTCAACCATCTTCAAAATATGAAATTAACATACAATGTGTGTGTGCTAACTATGCTTACTTATGAACTTGAAAGTTCACTATTTTATTTTTAAATAATAAAACATTTATGAAACTTTGTTTGAAGAACATTTGTGCTACGTCACACACCTCTCCCCCCCCCCCCCTTCACCCTTGTCTAGCCCAATCCCCCTATAATAGTGTACGTTTGACATATTATGGACCTTCATTGTTTCTTAAATAAACTTCACGTTTATTCATGTGTATTGGTCACATACATGTGAATTAGACAATGTCAATATTACATGCATCACTCAATTTGCAATTTGAGTAGATATTAAATAGAATTCTGCAAGAATTTGTCGATGGAATAAAAACAATTAGTTATGAAAAAATCTTTCAAACAAGCTTTAAAAATTTACAAACGTTCATAATCCATCTAGGACTTGAGCACTGCACTCAATTTATTATAAAATTTTACACCCACCAGTTTTTATTTATTTCGTTCTTGTAAACAAATGCAGTGCCTCATTTTTTAATAAATTATCTTTACAAATCTGTAAAGGAAATAAATAAAAGCTTGTTTTAACATTGTGTAGCAAGTTCCAAGTAGTTTCCTCGTCTCTACAGAGATGGCGCCTCGTGTTCAATCAGCGAACAGGTTTCATGAGCGCACGGGCACCGCGTAGAGAACAGCTATCTTCACACTATTAAGCTTACGGTGTGAACACTTCAATGATCTACCATTGGCTCCCGTGAATACGGACTACGGGTGGAATACGCAGAAAAAAATGCTATAAAATCGACCCTTGGTCAGTCTGCACCCTAGCCGATCGCAGCGCTAAGTTCGCTGGTGGCGATCCCGGAACTATTGTAGGCAGTCATTTTATTTCTTGAGTGATAGTCAATGGCGCGAGCTGTCAAATGCCATCTTTTAGGTTATTTGCTGTTTGGTGAATAATAAGTAAGTGAAAATGCTTGTATTACATGTTAATTATTACAATCAATAAACTAAACACATTTTTACACTGATATCAACCCTTTTAATTTCATCTGATCGTTATCCAAGTTGTTGAAGTTCTAATTTATACGTTTGATTTTGAATTAACCCGCTAAAATTCAGGTTAGTTCGATTTTCTAACACCAACCATGGTGCTTAGAGAGCGCTGCGAACGGCTGGTAGCCGCAGCCAATCCACTCTCTAGACCTGGCCATATTTAGCATTGGAGCCTGTTTCACGTCTCAAGCCCATCTGATCTCACCTTAAATTTAATAGTGTGAAGATAGCTGTTCTCTACGCGGTGGCACGGGATTTGAATGTTGCAGTTCTGTCATGAAAAATAAACGTATTAGATATACATGGTACATCTGTTGTTGAAAGAGCTCTGCTTTGGCTATGTTATTAAAAAGTGTGCAAAGTACAATAAATAAACCCAACTACTACTTACTATGTACATTTTAAAATCCATCTCTTACCAATTCTCGTAAACTACTTCTGAAACACTTGTGGACAACCATAAAATAAGTTTTATCAATCCCTCACTTCAAATAATGTGTAAAGCTGGCTTTCCATGCTCCGTCATCTTCCGTCAACGTCCGTCACCGTCCGACGAAAACGATCACGTGACCCGTCTCGACCAATCAGAGCCATCCCCAAAAATCTCGGACGGCGATTGATCGAGACGGGTCACTTGGTCGTTTTCATCGGACGGTGACGGACGTTGACGGAAGATGACGGAGCATAGAAAGCCTGCTTAATTCAGTTGATTTCTCAGATAGAGATAAAAGGTTACTTTATTTCACAGAAATCTGCCTTCCTTCACATAGGACATTTCATATTGGATTGAAGTTGTTCACGCATTTTTATTGTTGCAAATCTCTCTTGTGTCTCCTTTTGATTGGTTGGTAGCTGTCATTGACTATTGTCAATTTCCCATTGATTAGTTTAATTTTTAATGTTTTGATTGGTTGATTAATTGTAAAAGTATTAAAAAATACATTGAATTAAATTAAAAAAAAATATTTACACGGTGCAATTTCTGGTACAACTTCTGTGTCACATTTCTTGATAGTATAATTAGAACAGGTTCTAAATGATATAAAAGTTGAACTCAAGTTCTGTGACAAGAAGTTGCATCGAGTAAATCAGGCTTTAAACATTTAGTTTAAAATGTTCTAAACTTGACAACAAAGCCGTATCGTAGCAACGCAACAATTAAACACTCCAACCCAGATGCTCTAAACCGTCAAAATTCAATACAACACTACGAAATACTAATTCAATATTATTCAAAGTTCATCGAAATCTGCAAACTAAAACCTTTATTATCATGTAGTGCAAGCGCAAGCGATTTTACCGCTTGTTGCGATTGTCTTGGATACGATTGGAGACAAAATGGGTTGACGAAATGATTTGAAATTTTAACAAACTTATGGTTATTACTAGGTACATTCTTAATACTTATAATTAGTTGATTTTTGGTTAAAAAAATGGTCTATTTGCTTGTCTCGCTAGGTGCCGTATGAAATTTAATTTTAATTTATCTAATGATGATTACAAAATGAGATCAATTGGTTTACGGGTTTGGTCTCCAATCATATCGGAAATATCGTAAGTCCCCCCCACACACCCCTGGATGACATACAATTTTTGTGGTGTTTTACTTAGGTATAGTTGCATTTTGTCAACAAAAATACTCAAAAAATTCATTTCAATGTGTCAAAAAAACAAAATGAGCACTACGGGGCAAGGAAGGGGAATGCCCCCCACAACCCCAAATTGTCAAATTTTATAAAATATTGAATATTTTAATGTGGTCTAGACCAAAATTCATAAAAAAAAATTGTTGTAACTTAAAACAAACATTTCATATTATTTTCCCCATTAATTTAAAAAATAAGGAGAAAAAGACCTTAAAATAGCAAGAAAAGAACCGAATTAAAAAAAAAAGAAAAAGGCATTTTCAGGCAAAATGAAACACATATTTTTGAAATCAGTAACACATTGAAACATATTTGTATATCATTTTTAAACTTGTCTGAACAAAAAACGAAAAGAGGATAATTATGTCATAAACATCCTAGTCCTAATAATTACGATAAGGATAGTACCTAGGGATAGGAAAGTTACACAATATTGTTGTGAAATGTTTATTTAAATCTCTTAACGAATGAAAATACATACACCATCATTGATTCTAGTAACTCTTTGCGATGCCGGTCCAGTGCGCAGACACCTGACCCAACTCTGTACAAACTGCTAAGACTAACATGTGAAATTTTATTTTATTTTATTTTATTTATTTATTTATTTCGACAAAGGACATTGTAAAATTACATAAATGTACTAGAAACAATGTATATGTCAAGTCAATGTTTACATAAAATAGGTAGGTAGTAAGTATTATACAGAAATACCCGTCATACATTCTACAAATTCAAAATAAAAATAATTTAATAATATGATATAAACAAAGATGTCTGCATTTAAATAATACAAGTACACAATAAAATCATTTTTCAACGTCTGGCTGCTGGTCACACACATGGGTTTTACATGCATTTAAATATTCGTCACTAGAATAAAAACCTCCGCTAACAAGAAATAATTTTAATTTTGATTTGAACATTAACTCACTTTCTAAATTTTTGATACAGTTTGGTAAGTGATTATATAGATTGACTCCTTTATATGATAGATCCTGCTCATACAGGGTTGTTTTATGTTGAAGGCTGCGAAGTTTGTTTTGGTTTCTTACATTATAACGATGTACGTCCACCGGCGTATCAAACAGGTGGACGTGTTTCCTGGTTTGGATTAAAATTTCATAGATATATAAGCTTGGCATTGTTAGTATTTTAAAATCTTTAAATAGTTCTCGGCATGAAAATCGCCTCCACTTTTTATGAATAATGCGTATTGCTGATTTTTGGACCGCAAACACTTTATTAGCATAGTATACTCCCCCCCAGAATGAAATACCGTACCTGATTAGAGGTTCAAAAAATCCAAGATATATAGTTTTCATCATGTGTATATCAAAATTGCTTCTTAATATTCTTAATGCATAACATGCTCTCGTCAGTTTCGGCTTCAGGTTGTTGATATGGTCATGCCAATTTAGATTCTTGTCTATTTGAACGCCTAGGAATCGAGTTGAATTTATAACATTAATATCTACAGAGCCATTTGAAATTTTTGGAACATCCGCATTTATTCTCGTGTTGTGTGCATTCCGAAACGATATTAGTTGAGTTTTTGAGTTATTCAGAGCTAACTTATTTATTTCAAACCATTTATTTACATTTCTTAGAGTCATATTCAAATTTAGTTCTGCTTCCAGAATATCATTTCCCACAGCTACTATTGTAGTGTCATCCGCGAACTTAGTTATTTTGACGTTTGAGTGTTCACTCCCTAAATCGTTAATATAAAGATTGAAAATTAATGGTCCCAGGACCGAACCTTGTGGAATTCCTGATGTTATTGTACCCTTATTGGACTGGAACTTACGCCTTGTGCCATCTTCTGATGCATGTGTAATTTCAACTATCTGGTTTCTATTCTCTAGGTAAGACATAATTAACTTAAATGCAGTGTTTCTTATTCCCATTCGATCTAGCTTTTTTGCAAGCAGATGGTGGTCAAGGCAATCAAAAGCTTTCTGAAGATCACAATACAGCCCAAGTGTGCACTTACTTTTGTCCATGGACTGCAATATGTAAGAAATACTGTCATTAATCGCATCCGTTGTTGACATGTGGGGCCTAAATCCGAATTGGTTATTGGCTAAAATGTTATTTGAATCTATAAATGTTATGAGTCTGTCTTTAATCAGATTTTCATAGATCTTGGAAAATATAGTTAGCAAAGAAATAGGTCGGTGATTGGCCACGTCAGTCCTATCGCCCTTGTTTTTAAATATTGGTTTTACTATAGCTGTCTTGAGATAATTTGGGAAAATACCATCTTTAAAACATTGATTAATCAGTGCTGTCAGTACGTGAGCTATCACATGAATAGTTTGCTTAATTACTCGCACTGTAATTCCATCTATCCCTACAGCATTTGAATTCTTAAGTTTCATTGTAATGTCTATCACTTCTTTACTCGTTGTAGGTGAGAGTTCTATGCAATCTGGTATGAATTCTATATTCTCAATAAGTTCTGATTGCTCCAATTCATTTACATTGTTATTCATGTTTATTTCTTTAGCGACATTTAAATAAAAATTATTGAAAATATTAGCAATCGTCACTGGGTTTTGTATCAGATTCTTATTGATAATAATCTCTAGATTTTCTTTTTTTAGTTCCTGGTTTTTAGTGCCAGCTTCTCGTTTAACAATGTCCCAAATCATCTTTGGTTTATTAGCTGCATGTTCTACGGTCTTTTTATTATACAGTATCTTAGCGTCTTTAATGTTTTTGCGGTGCAGTCGTTTCATTGCTTTATATTTATCCATTTTTAGTTTACATTTATAATCTCTTGCTTCATTAAACATAAGCTTTAGGAGGCGACTTTCTGCTCGAATATTTTCTGTTACCCAACCATTGTTATGTAGTCGTTGATTTATTTGTTGCTTCTTTTTTACTAAAGGGAATGCTATGTTATAGTGTTCAAGGTAAATATTCATGAAAAGCTGAAAGTTTTGATTTACACTATTTTCTTCATTGATATTTTCCCACAATTCCATTTGTAGCCTACTTCTAAATAAATCAATATTGCTTTTGTTTATTGGTCTATACCATACTATTGGTGAGGCGACTCTTTTTTGTTTGAAGGATTTGAGAAATGTAAGGATTTCAATCTTCGCAATCTGTTGAGTATGGTCCGAAATACCATTTTCAGTCACGTGAGTTGTTATTATACGCTTGTCTATAGTTGTCAGAATGTTATCAATGACCGATGCCGTAGTATTCGTCACTCGGGTTGGGGCGGTTATCAGTGCTTCAATGTTATATGAATTAATTACAGTGGCAAGGTCATTCAGTTCTTTTGACTCTTTAACAAAATCTATATTAAAGTCCCCGGTGATAATAATATGCTTTTTTTCATTGCTAATAACATCCAGTATTTTCGATAATCCATCAAGAAAAATGTCAAATACTCCTGTCGGGGCTCTGTACAACGTTATAATGATAATATGTTCACAGCCTACATTATTTAATTCGTTTAGTTCCACAATTGAGCACTCAAAATGCTTTTCAGAATACAAATGCTGGAATTCCCCTCTTTTCAGCGCTTTATGGTTATTTCGAACATATATAATCGTCCCCCCTCCCATATGACAAGTTCTAGAATAAGAGTCAATCATACTGTAATTATGCAATTGTATCATATTAGCCTCATCTTCACTTAGCCAGTGCTCTGTGAAGGTAATAATGTCATAATCGCTAGTTTGATCGTCATCATCTTCAAATAAGATTGCAAGCTGATTAATTTTAGCTCTCAGGCTTCGTACATTCTGATGACTAATCTTTAAATACATGTTTTGTGTGTCCGTATCTCTGTTTACTAATTTATCATGACTGAACAGCTTCTCGGTGGACTTTTCAATTGGATTTGATTTTAAAATGTTCTTATTATTATATTGGGCCGGGATAGTCCCAACCTTAATATTTGTTCCCCCTGAAGATATTAATTTTAGTTTTTTGATAACAGATTATCAACCTTCTCCATAATTAATTGTCCCAGCGCTCGACCGCACTGTTTGACCCCATCTTACAACTAGACAGAATACAAATCATTCACATCAATAATCAACTAGATAATATCTAATAGGTGAATTATACTATCAGCGAGGAACAAGGTATTTTTCACGAAAATGCAACAAAATTACAAAGATTAAGAGAACGAGAATCGCACGGTTCGTCAAAGCGGTTTTTTTGAAATTTTGAATTCCCACTAAATAATTTTAAAAAATCAGATAGTAACGACCCATTACAGCCTAATAGACTAAATAATGCCGCACACTGGAGTTCATTATGACCTCTGGTACGACATTTTACGATATACGATATTTTACTTAAAATATCGTATTTAACACTTTGATGTCGCACCAGAGGTCATAATGAACTCCAGTGTGCGGCATTATTTAGTCTATTAGGCTGTAATGAGTCGTTACTATCTGATTTTTTAAAATTATTTAGTGGGAAGACAAAATTAAAAAAAACGCTCTGACGAACCGTGCGATTCCCGTTCGCTTCCGTTTGCCTCTTAAAAAGACCTTTTAGATATCACATAGAATATTTATTATAAAAAAATCCTGGGTGATGTTTAGTACTTATATTTAGTACGAAGCATCGTTCATATCTTACAGTTCTAATGAGCACTTAGTAAAATATCTCCAATCTTCATAAAATAATCTTTAAAATATTATATAAAAAATATTTTCTGTGGTATTACTATATATGTATTTGTGATCTAGTGGAGCGGTCGCTCCACGCCAGCCAAGTCGTACGGCGCGCGCACACTCTCATATAAAGGCTGGAGCAAACCCACTTTTACTGTAAGCATCAAAGTGGCATTTTCGGCCTACTGGATCTTAAAATTGAGAAATCTCACATTGTTGCGAAATATCTTAATTTCGAGCTATGGCCCACCCTACAACATATACCAAATTTGGGAACAATAGGTTACGCCCTTTGCGCGCTAGAGGGCCGTGAAAACAGTGTTTCAGGGCGGTTTTCATAATAATAATCTTAGTAGTAGTAGTAGTAGTAGGCTGGAGCTAAAATCCGGTAAACAGGCCACAGCCTAAACGGCTGAACCGATTGATCTCACATTTTTACCACGTGTGCACTTTTGGCGTCTGATTTAACCTTGTCCCCATGAATTTTTTGTGCCGCCATTTTGAAACCGGAAGTGACGTCATATCTCGTCAACGGTTGGACCGATCGGAACGAAATTTGCGCCAATCGTTTCAGACGGTCATCTATATGGATTATCAATATCAAAAGACTGAACATTATTTTAAATAAACCGGAAATGACGTCATGAAATTTGAAATACATCGATTTGCATTTCAGCAACAACTGTTGATCCGATTGTCTTGATATTTATGTAACGTTTGTACTTTTGATATTTCATTTGACTTGTTATAAAACCAACCGGAAGCCGCCATTTTGAAACCGGAAGTGACATCATGTCTCAAAAACGGCTAAACAGATTAGAACAAAACCAGCGCTAAACGATTTAGACGGTCAACTTTATGTAATCAGTAATATTTGATGATTCAAATATCGAAACCGGAAATGACGTCACACATTTTATGACCTATACCGGAAATGACGTCATAAATATGCTAAATGACGCTAAATTCACCACTTTATACTTTAAAACAGATATAAGTAAACGTACTTTGTAAATAATTATAAATTCAAGGTTGCAGTGTTCTCGGCGGCCATTTTTAAAACCGGAAGTGACGTCATATATCGTAAACGGTTGTACCGATTGCAACCTAAGTTTGGAAATGTGTTGGACTAATAATTATGAATTCAAGACGACATTATTTTCGGCCGCCATTGTTAAAACCGGAAGTGACGTCAAATATCGAAAATGGCTGTACCGATTGCAATCAAATTTTGGAAATGTGTTGTACTAATAATTATGAATTCAAGACGACATTATTTTCGGCCGCCATTGTTAAAACCGGAAGTGACGTCATATATCGAAAATGGCTGTACCGATTGCAACCAAATTTTGGAAATGTGTTGTACTAATAATTATGAATTCAAGACGACATTATTTTCGGCCGCCATTGTTAAAACCGGAAGTGACGTCATATATCAAAAACGGCTGTACCGATTGCAACCAAATTTTGGAAATGTGTAGGAGTAATAATTATGAATTCAAGACGACATTATTTTCGGCCGCCATTGCTAAAACCGGAAGTGACGTCATATATCGAAAACGGCTGGACCGATTGTAACGAAACTTAAAGCTATTCTTCTTGGATAATTATTTTAATCTTATATACCAAACGCAACTTTTCTAAGTATCCAAATCGGCATAGGCGTATTTTTTTAAAGAAATAAGTTCTTGCACGGACACAAGCTGTGCTACAAGCTGTATGAATAAACTAACAAAAGAAGTGATATCCCAGAAAAAAACACTCCGTGTAAAAAAGGCAGCCAAGTCTCTTTACTTTAAAAAAATTCAACACCGAAAAGGAGTGATATCAAAAAAGGAGCCAAGTCAATGACATTTCCAAATATTTAATCGTATCTTTGAAATAAAAGTATAAACACCGAGAAATACTTTACAAAAGGACTTGGCGCATCGTTTTTTTAAAGACATTTTTCTATTCATAAGCATGTGCCATTTATATACAACCGTCATTTTGAATGTTTAGAATAATAGGGAAACATCTTTCAATTAGGTACATATTATACATACCTTCTGTAAAATATTTTCTATATGAATATATACGCTATGAAACTTGTTGTCTATGCTTTCTATAAATATACACAATAGTTATCTTCGTAATATTGTTTCGTGGTGAATATAATTAAGTCTCATCATGCGTTATACCTTCACATCATGTAACAATTTCTATTAATACACATTTTATAAAAATACATTTCACAAAGAAGACAGTCATATTGAATTTCTATTAAAAAATTTAACTTTATACACTTGACACTTCAAAAATATATAATTGTGTTCCATTAGTTAGTAATTATTTGACAACGTTTCATGATTTCCTTCAGTCAAGATCAAATTATGAAAAGATACCAGTCTAATATCGCCATATTAACAGTACTGCAAGAATATGTATGAGCCCACTTCCAATTGATATGAAGGGATGTGTGTTGTGAAAAATATCCGACCGAACCGGGGCACGAACTTGGGACCTCTCACTTGCCGGGCGAGAGCTCTACCAACTGAGCTACCCGATCGGACGGGCGGACATTAGACACAACACACTGATGAGGATCCTGACTCCTGACTCCATGGAAGTTTTCCAAAGAAACCTACATTCTCACCACTTCCAATTGTTATGTAATTCTTTCACCCTTATATTACTTATATATTACAGCATAAAATCATGCTTCTATCGCCATTGACAAAACTATAAAATAGTCATTACTAAAAGTAGCTTGATTCATAGATTCTGGCTCTAATAGAAAGAGGAAAATGTACCTACTTGTAAATTTCTTTCCACTTTTAGGATAGAATGATGTCTTTAAAAAAACGATGCGCCAAGTCCTTTTGTAAAGTATTTCTCGGTGTTTATACTTTTATTTCAAAGATACGATTAAATATTTGGAAATGTCATTGACTTGGCTCCTTTTTTGATATCACTCCTTTTCGGTGTTGAATTTTTTTAAAGTAAAGAGACTTGGCTGCCTTTTTTACACGGAGTGTTTTTTTCTGGGATTATACAAAGTATAGTGTTTCTGAGAAGAAGAAATATACATATATTCAAATTTTGAAGAGTTAGCCAATTATAAAAAGTTACAGGTTTTAATAATCGGCCATTGTAATTTGTTGTAGAACAAATCTAAAATTAGACATTAGAATTGAGTTGCATTTTAGTATTATGCTAAGACTTTTGAACATAACTAAATGACAAACCACTGTGTATTAGACAAACGATCAAAACAATCAAACGATCATGATTCAACAAGAACATTCAAATCATTTAGCAAGGGTTAGATTCTCTGTCAAGTTATTGTATAGATACGTTTGTATTTACTACAAATGTAAATTTAGTAATTTAATTATTATCATATTCTGTAAATTGTGAAATTTTAGATTTACTATATACTAAAATACTTTATAAATTTTGTATTTACTTATTTTTTAGATTACAAAATATATTTTGAATAACATTTAAAGGAATTTCGTAGTAAAAAGAAAATATATTATGGAGTATACTTCATAGAATAAAATGTTGTCCTGATATTAAAATTGAGTAATCCGTTTTGGATAAAAAAAAGTACGAACCATCTGTACTCTGTCAATATTTTACCATTTGTTGAAAATCGATTAATATGAAAGTTTCATAACAATTAGATTATAAATTTATACCTATCATTAAAGTTGAATTTTGTCTGAACTAAAAAATATTTAGTTCAAAAGTTGTGGGATCAAAAGTTTTTATTTTAAAGGAACGGATTATTGATAGAATTATTATAATTTTAAAATAATAATCATCTAGTGACATCACAGTTGCTATTGGCAACAAAACTGTAGGATAAAATTTGAGCTCGATACATTTCTGACGATTCGGAAGATGAATAATATTTTCGTCACTTTTATTTGTCATGATATTTATCAACAGCAAAAAAACATAAAAATAAATTCAAATAAACAATAGAGCATTGGAGTGACCTTTAAAATATGTCAGAGTATTAAATATTCAGGAAAAAATTTGAATCACAAAATCTTCCTCAAAATCCATGCGCAAAAGATCACCAAAAAAACATTTCTCCTCTTGCTCACAAGATTTGCTAGCCAGTTAGTCTTAATAATTATCATTCTCTATTCTACTTATTCAACATTAGGTATTGCATTCTTGAGCATCTCACCACACAATCAGTAAAAAATAACAATCATTTATCAGTTACATTTCTGGAAAACACATGAAAATATTTCCGTGATAGAAAATTAATTGCATCGGAAGCATCATTGCGCCTCTTAACCGTAAGAGGTTCATTCGAAAACCATGTTAGGAAACTAATGGATTATTAAGTAGATACATAAGGCACGTTACAATCCTATTCCGAATCAAGTGATCACAGTGCTTCGCTATATTATAATAGTTAATTCAATTAGACATAACAATACAATACATTCATTAAACCTACATTACAAACTGTCAATACATTAAATAACATCCCCCTTCCGCTTTTTAACATCAAAACAGTACGAAACTCTCCAATCCAAATTACACCTTCAACATAAATTAATCTTTAGTGTACACGACATCAGTTTCCGTCAACTACGGAAGTTAACGTCCATTCGCGTTGACCGAACAATAAATTCTTCAGCACCTTCGGTCGATATCTGTCTAGAGTCTTTAGACACAACCAAAAACTAAACATAACCAAAAACAAGGTTAGATTTGTCCAGACATAACCTCAAACAAGTCTTGAAAACACGAGACATAACCTCAAAAGTCACGAAATGTCACGTAACCTCGAATATCGCTCAGTCTGCGCTGGCGGGCCGGTACGACGGAGCGGTGGCTTGATCGCCGTGGCAGTGGATGCAGTGGGAGCACACGACGCAATTGCCGAGTCGGGCCGCCAGCGACGCCTTCAGCTTGAGCGCCGGCCCGAGCTTCATGCTCATCGTGTTGGTCAGGTGGGACTCGGTGAGCAGAGCCAGTGACCAGCCGTCGATGCGCTCAGCTCGGAAGTTCTGCAACAGAGACACGTTACAGTTAGACACCGTACCACACTTGACAACAACATCATGAACCGAGTGCTCACAAGATAGTAACGGATTTCATGAGAAAAGAGGCATAGAATCTACATAAAAAAGCACTGCATGTTCTTCAAAAGTTCTACCTTTCAGATTTATCTGACGACTACACTTGGATTTTTTACAGCTAGACTTGTTACAGTTAGACACGTAGGAACTTGACAACACCATCATGAACCGAGTGTTCACAAGATAGTAAAGGATTTCATGAGAAAAGAGGCATAGAATCTACATAACAAATCACTACCGTTCTTCAAAAGCTCGAACTTTCAGATTTATCTACTCTTGGATTTTTTACAGCTAAAAAGCTTATAAAATAGTCGTGGAACGCCCCGCTATCGTGGTAAAAAATATGTTAAAAATAAAAATAGTAAAAATACAGATAGGAAAGTTCGAGGAAAATTCTAAAGAGAAAATTCGAGGAAAGTGATAAACCACAAAATTCATATTTTAAACATTGCAATTACATTTTTTTTCAATTACATTCCAATTACATATAAAATTAGTACACACTTTCAATTTATAAAATCGTAATTCTTTGCACAATTTCGATTTTTTCGTTTGGTACACAATAAATCAATAAACAAACAAACAAGACAGTCACGTTCAGAACTTTTTAAAATCCCCACGGCAATGTTTCTCGATAGTGTCCTTCGCTATAAGGGCGAATACACAATGCTAAGCCACTGGAAAAACACCCTTACTGACTCAGAACTTATTCATGTGATTGTCGATTGTAAATCGACCCAAAAGAGACTGCAAATGGAGATTCTTCGTTGTAATCTGGCTGCGTGCGAATGAATCTATGGTATTGGACACCCTCGTATTCAATGTTTACGGATGATTGGTCCAGATTGACCACAGAATCACATGGAAAGCAGCGCGAAAACACTTTGGTAGCCACACAACCTCCACGACAGTGTAGTGGAACAGCCGTTAGCAAGATTCTTTATTCTTACCCCCTGGCTTAACGTCGCACTGTTCTGCACAGAGGCCAATGGCGACGGATGAATGATTATGATGATGATTGAGAGATGACGGTGAAGAGTGGGTAAGGATGGGAGGTGGGAAGGAGGCGGTCGTGGCCTATTAGTAGGGTATACCTTCCAAGCATGTCGACTGAGGGAATACCACGAAAAAAAAATAGTCAGGAAGGACGGCCGCGGGAATCGAACCCGGACCTCCGCAATACAAGTTAAGAGCGTTACCACTCAGCCATACCTGTTCCGTAAGATTCTTTATTTCCTCATTCAGTACATTTTATACTCTTATAAGAAGTATATTATATAAGTTATTATAATGTGGACTGCAATTCAACTATTCATCTTAAATTCAAAGTTTGCATGAGAAAATGCTCATTGGACCATTCAGAATACCCCACCTGCAATTGTAGTCACCGTAAAAATCTATAATACGAAAAGGAATCACTCACATCACATATATACTTCGATTTATTGACCAGTCAATGTGCCAACATAATCATGGGCGCCCGCAGGGAGGGGGGGGCAAGGGGGGGGCTTGCCCCCCCCCCCCTGGATGTCAGGAAAACATAAAAATTGTATGGGGTTTAACGTAAAGTATCATTTTGTAATCAAAAGAACTAAAAAAAAATTGATTTCACAGTGTAAAAAATCCAAAAAATGCCCTGCGGGGTAGTTTTGAACATGTCCCCCACCACCCCAAAGTGCTATAATTAAAAAATATTGAATATTTCAACAAAATACACCTCAAAACGTCTCAAAATTGATTTCAAAGTGTCCAAAAACCAAAAAACGCCCTGCGAGGCAGGGTGGGGGGCGCGCCCCCCACACCCCCCTTCAACTTGTAAAATATTGTTTTCCTTGACCTGCCCCCACCTGGCAGAAATCCTTTGGGCGCCCATGAACATAATGTCTGTCCTTGGAGGAAACATCATTTGCATTTCTGATGTATAACAAATTAAGTTCGTGCAAGCTCTGATAAAACCAACATGCAACTATACTGGCTATTTCTTCATGAATTGATGTGTTTTGACAACGTTTCAGCTGCCCCAAACCCCCGGAAAAAAATATTTCTTAACATTTTATAAGTAATCCCTGCTTTTGTAGCATAACAAGGGAACCATCCCGACATTTAAACTGGATTCGAACTCGGGTCATTCGGTTGGCAAATCCAGAGCTTACTACCACGTTGACGGGAATATGACCCCTACAGCTATGTCGCTAAGGGTGATTCTCCATTGAATTAGCACTAGAAATTCGCCCCTGTTGACCTGCAATACGGCATGTTTTCGAGTGGCGAGTGACGTGTCTGGCCGGACTGCTGCGGGCGGAAGGTGGGCAAGATTCATGGACATCATTACTACATTCATACTAGTAGACACGGTTGTCTCACTCCTATTCGCACAATCAAGATCAGCTCTGCACTCTAGTGGTAGAGATGTGGTACTAGAGGAAGGGTGTACGCATTCAATTCTCCATAAGGAACGTGTATAGTTTGGATACCTCTACTTCATACACAATTAAACATAGGACCCTGAAAAAAGTAACTAGTATAGAATAGATGATGCTTTATCGATCTGTCACCTCAGAATTTTTCTCCGAGGTTAAATTGCAGCGTAATAATTGTTCAAACATATAATGCATCAGCCAATCAGAGGACAGGAAATAGTTCAACAGACCAATCAGGCTACAGTATAAGCCGTATTTGCTTTATACGGAAAGTTATTTTATAATTATTTAGACACAAAAAATAAATTTCTGAGGTGACAGATCGAATAAGCATAATCTTTTCTTTACTCATTACAATTTTTATGGTTCTATCTTAAATAGTGTATGAAGTAGAGTTATCCAAACTCTACAGGTACCTCATGGAGAATTGAATTGCTACACCCTTCCTCAAGTACACATTTCTACCACCAGAGTGCAGAGAGGAAGCTTGATTTAGCGAATACCTATAACATTGGCCGCAGTGAAGCCTTTTCAGACCCTGTGATTCGGGAAATCTGGTAGGACCCGGTGATTTGAGTGACGTCTATAGCGTGAAGAGTGAACTACTTGATGACCAATCTCTGACGATGGCTCAACCGCTAATTCATAGTTTACACTTGATGTGCCTGCTAGCACGCAGAATAGCTGTTATTTGACGATATTTAATGATTTTATAGTTCATTTTATAGTTTAATTGTAAATATCTGATATAAAACAAAAGAACATCGTGCGTAGCATATAAATGCAACGACGGCTCAATGGGTAAATTTAGCAGTTAGTTCATATTTTTACCACTAGTGCTGATATATGCGCTAACGATGCCCGGATACCTCAATATTTCTCATGTCGAAAAGGCTTCACGTTCATTGGTGGAGTGAGAATACCTCTGCTATAGTGTAAGTATAGTGTGCCGTGAGGTGGGGTCGATTACAGAGCTGGCGTGCTCCGGCCCCGACTGACCGGGGCGGACCCGGACCACGCTGCGGGCTCACAGGGTCGGCTGTAAGTGGCCGGTACGCCGCTGGGGACGATTTTGCGTCCGATCTAGTGGACATGGGGAGGGGGGCTTAACGTCGCACTGCTCTGCGACTAGGATAATGACTAGTGTATACAGTATTAAATAGTCAATGTGTATACTACGGTATATTTTAGACAGTTGATTGCCAAGGCAACAACCAATGACATTCTTTAAACGACCATTTAAACTTCAGAGTCCTGGGGACCGCTATGGAAACTGACGGATTGTGTCAAATTTTACCAAAATACCTAAGTCTCCCCAAGGCTAATTATTTACTCCACTGTTATTCAACTTTGGGAAGTAGTTTTGATAACCATTATCTCGGAATACTATTGAGAAATTTTAATAATTTAATTTTTGAAACAAACAAGTTTTTATTTTCATATTTTTTCCTGAAATATGTGAAAAAATACCTTTTTTTCTTTAAATATCTCAATAGTATTACGAGAAAATGGATATCAAAACTACCTCCCAAAGTTACATAACAGTGGAGTAAGTAATGAGCCTTGGGGAGACTTAGGTATTTTGGGAAAATTTTACACAATCCGTCAGTTTCCATAGCGGTCCCCAGGACTCTTAAAGTGGTCCCACTGCTCCAGCCAAGGTGCTTAGAATTCGCCGTAATTCATACAAATCTCTGATGAAATAATACCTCAAACCACAGCATAAAACAATTATATCTTACCGTGTAAGATATAATTGTATGTTTTTAATTGAAGTTCCAATTAAACTATCCCAAAATAATTCATATTTGCAGTGCAATGTTGCCAGATTTATGGTAAATTTCACACATTGTACACATTTTCTTTCTTATTTGGCCCGTGACCCCATATTTTCAAACGGCAGTCTTATTCTAAAAATTATTATCTTTAATTTGAGACTATTTTCAATAATTTGTCATTCCTCTTGCGGTTTTAGGAGCAATTTATGGCCAATTTTCCAGGACGATTTCATGTCTCCCTGTGTTATCTTATGGGGGAAAAGATGATCTTCAATCAAGAATATCTTATTATATGATACGGTAAGGGGCAAATATTTTTTGCTAGTTGTATGTAATATGGTTTCATTAATCTTTGGTGTGAATTACAGCAAATTCTCATTCCTATGCCGTAACCCTGGAACCCCCTTAACATGAATCCCACAGCTTGTTGCATCTCAACAAATCTTCTACTGGAATTCTCCACTGGACCAGAAGCTGCTACCGACCAGCCCGATGACAAGTCTCTCAGATGTAATTAATTACTTGGTTCTGCACCCGGGGAGTCCGTATCATCGCCCAGCATCATGGCATGGAGTTGTCAACGTAGTGACGCTAAGGCTCACAGTCGCGGGTTAGCGAATACTATTTGCGACCTTATCAGCAGTGACATCGCAATCGAAGCGTAAGGTTGAACATACTATACTAAAACATTGGAAAATCACCCTTTGAGCATCACGACTGTAAAGGTGAAAACTCGCAATTCGGCATCAACAGTTGTGTTTATGTGATTTTTACTGGGTTTTGAAGTTAGCTGTCTATTGAGTCATTCCGGCTCGTTTGATAAGAAACAAGTTAAATTCTGATTTAGAATCAAGATTCTTTGACGACTTTTGGCAATAAGACCATAAACATGGGGAATATTTTAATGTTTTGGGGAGTGGGGAATATTCCAAGGCGCGTAGGAAAGGGGAGGAAGGGTGAATGGGGGGAAATCCCCCCCCCCTGATTCAATTCCCCTAAAAGTGTTAAAATCGCGTAGAATGCACCAAATTCATGCCTGAAATTCAAAAAAAAATCGAGGGCTGTGCCCCCGGACCCGTATGTTACTGGGGGGCCCTCCCCCGGCCCCTCCATTGTCTTTTGCAAAATAACTTTAGCTGAGATACTATTGGCTAGCTAAATTTTTCAGTATTATCTCCCCCCCCTCCCATGTAAATTTAGTTCCTACTCGCCTAAGCTTTCATTGGTTTTAATTTTTGTTAATGTCAAAATCAAAATTGATAAATCCGGGTATAATGAAATCCGTGAGAGTTCGGATATTATTTAGAAGCTTTACTCATGTACTCTTCTGAGTTCTGACGAGCTCTCCACGGCGTCTCAGGCCTGAAATCTGACTCACGACTCTGTCAGGAATTCTGCGACAAAAAGCCGAGAACATCAGCCCGCGCTTCCGTCGTGACCCGGCGCAGTAAACCCGGCGCAGTAAACCCGGCGCAGTAAACCAATGTCCAGATCAAACTTGTGGAGTTCCAAGAAGAATGACCAGCGACTTGGTACAAAATGACCGCGCAAACAATCTGATTGATAAATGTTAGATCGCACCATCAGAAGTCAGTCCAAGCGATCTCCTCCTTGTCTCATTCTAGTATAGGTGGCCTCACATTTCAGTGATAATAACAAGCATTGATTGTTACGGAACACTACCACCGTCGTTCACATTTGTTCACTGATTATTTTTTTATTTGGCCAAATAATTCTTCTAGTTCAACCTTAAGATTCCCTCCTAATAGGTCACGGCCGTCTCCTTCCCACTATCCATCTTTACACATTTAAATAAATCGTCCCTTCTCCTTGAATTTGTTAAATTTTATTTTAAAAATTTGCATCAGCTCTTGTATTCTATAGATGCCTTTCAAGAACTGGTAAGAAATTGATGTCAATGTGATGTCAATTTGATGTCAAAGTGATGTCAAAGTGATGTCAAAGTGATGTCAATGTGATGTCAAAGTGATGTCAAATTGATGCCAAAGTGATTCCAAAGTGATGTCAAATTGATGCCAAAGTGATGTCAAAGTGATGTCAAAGTGATGTCAAAGGTACAACAAAAATAAATAATAAGCGTATTTTAATTTACTTCACTTATTTTTAATAATTGTAAACTATCAAACATTCAAAGATTTCACTTCGATTACTTAGATCTGAGTCCAGATTATATTCTTCTTCATCAACAATGGAGTCAACAATGACCTTCAACAGTAGCCGATCCTGATTGGCTTTCCACACTGATTGACATATAGCAAATCGTTTTCTCTCCGAACTGTAAGTTTACTAGTTGACCGTCAAAACCTCCTAAGGTCACGCACAAAAATCAATCAAAGAACTCAATACTCCACACAAAAGATCTACTTTGGCCTCCTTGAAGTCAAGAAACCAAAGAATCTAATCTGTAAAAAAGCAAATCCGATCGTTTCGGTATCTTGTTTTTTCTACCCTATAAGAATGTGCATTGCTCAAAGGCAAGAGAGAGAGAGAGAGAGAGGGGCAACCTAACCTCAAACCCACCACGTGCATGTTAAAGAGAGATAGCCCGAGAGCTCCAATTAAAGCTGGGCCGTGGTTTTCACGGGTCCTGACCCCGACCAAGATGGCCGACGGCGACACAGCCTTCTAGATGGTGAACAGAGATGCGGGCAAAACAAAGAGGAGGCCGTGATGTGCATTCTATACGAAGAAAATGATCCAATTATTTTTGAGCAATTTCGAATGGTTGGTGGTTGTGTGGGTTTTTGTTTTGTTTTTGATGTGGCGAGTTCTGGTTTCAAGAATGGAGTTGATGATGACTGGTAGAAAGCAAATCAGAAGTAATGTATTTTATATACCGAAGTCAATTAAATGTAATATCTGATAGAATAGTCAATTTTGTTTGAAATTATATTTAAATTTAATATTTAATGTAGGTAATTTTATTACCTACAGAATGTTATGTATACATAAGATGAAAAGATTTTCCTACTCTTGGATTCGAACCCGGCTCCTCTGAATGTCCAGTCAAGAGCTCAATATAATTGAGCAGATATTTGTAATACAGAAATTTTATTTTAAAGTAAATGTATGTAATAAAAGTTATATAAATTTGTATCTCAAAGTAATCATGGAGAAATTTCGCCCTTAGTACCGGCGATACAATGTCATGCACTTACAATATAATAAAGATCAAATTGAAACTAAAATAAGAATTTTCTACGGTCAATTGTACACTGTACCAACAGAGTACCTAGATGAAAATAATCTTTGCAAAAGGGCTCAATTCATTCATCAAACAAAAATATGTATTTCAGTGTAATTAGTTGTTATATGAACTGGTATTTGATGTCTGGATAAAAACGCATTTCTTTGGACCACTCATCAATTTGTTGCACTGAAAGAAGTGATTGCGACCAATCATTTGAAATCCTCCGCCATCTTGTCTAGTATGTCTGCAGGGCAAGTCACAAATAACAGATAATTCCTCGCCCATATGCCTGAGGAAAGTGGCTGAAAGTGTTGCATGTTTTTTCGGTTCTGCTCACTTTTAGGTCTCAACCATAGCTTTTCATTGAGTACAGCTGCATCAATCGGATAAAACAAAGACAAAAGCATTGTTTAATTTTATAATAGATCACCTGCATATCGTTACCCTAGGCCTAACAAGAACGTCATGTTAAAAAAGTTAGTTTTGAGTAAATCGAAATTGAAAATTCGTGACTGTAATTTTAGTGAATTGTCGGTTTAAAATACGAAAAACGGGTGAAAAATTGATATTAATATAATAACAACAGCAGATTTTCTATCAAATTGAATTTATAAAATAATTTATAATCAATTTTAGAAAAATTGCTCTGGCATCTTGAAAACGTTGTTCTTGCCACATTAAGGTCGTATGGACACGTACGACTCAACATATAAAAATAGTGTTATATGTTATATTAATTAAATAAATATTAAGTAATAAGTAATCATTATTCCTTAATTTTTTTTATTTGATTCTGTATTTCTTTTTAATATCATTTTTCACAAATGCATATAAAATGGTCATGCAACTACCAAATAGAAATATTTGCCCATCATTGGTATGATCTTGTGTCTTCGCCTTGTGTTATGCTTGTGTCTTGTGCTATGCTTGTGTCTTGTGTCTTGTGCTATGCTTGTGTCTTGTGCTATGCTTGTGTCTTGTGTGCTATGCTTGTGTATTGTGCTTTGCTTATGCTTGTGTCTTGGGTGTTATGATTGTGTATTGTGCTATGCTTATGCTTGTGTCTTGGGTGTTATGATTGTGTGCTATGCTTGTGTCTTGTGCTATGCTTGTGTCTTGTGTCTTGTGCTATGCTTGTGTCTTGTGCTATGCTTGTGTCTTGTGTCTTGTGTCTTGTGCTATGCTTGTGTCTTGTGCTATGCTTGTGTCTTGTGTCTTGTGATGTGCTATGCTTGTGTCTTGTGCTATGCTTGTGTCTTGTGCTATGCTTGTGTCTTGTGCTATGCTTGTGTCTTGTGCTATGCTTGTGTCTTGTGTTATGCTTGTGTCTTGTGCTATGCTTGTGTCTTGTGCTATGCTTGTGTCTTGTGCTATGCTTGTGTCTTGTGCTATGCTTGTGTCTTGTGCTATGCTTGTGTCTTGTGCTATGCTTGTGTCTTGTGCTATGCTTGTGTCTTGTGCTATGCTTGTGTCTTGTGCTATGCTTGTGTCTTGTGTTATGCTTGTGTCTTGTGCTATGCTTGTGTCTTGTGCTATGCTTGTGTCTTGTGCTATGCTTGTGTCTTGTGCTATGCTTGTGTCTTGTGCTATGCTTGTGTCTTGTGCTATGCTTGTGTCTTGTGCTATGCTTGTGTCTTGTGCTATGCTTGTGTCTGCGCGGGGTGAAGGGTTATGCAGGGGATCGCCTCAAGACAGGAGCTGGTTGTGTCGGTCAGAGCAGCACGCAACCACACGAGATGAAAAACTGGTCCATGCGAGATCCCGTCCAGCTTCACACGCGCTGCGTCACCATGGCAACATCCTCCGTCATCGCACTCTCTCTGTTTCTCACGTCGCATCACAGAGGATACTCAACAAATCATAAAACGGTATTTCAACGAAACGGATTGGATGCTGGTCAGGTTCCTTGCCAATCAATCCGTGTTATTATCAATGAAATCAGAGCTCACCTACTAGAGCTAGATGACGAGTTAACATAGACTTCATTGGATGATGACATCATAATTTTTTAAGCCAATCAATTTCTTTCAAATACCGTTTTAACATTTGTTGAGTGTACATTAACCACACGAAATGGACTTCTCGACTGAGTTTTTTTCGTGGTTTCCCTCAGTCGAGAGGTAAATGATGGGAAGGTTCCCTTCTAATAGGCCACGACCGCCTCCTTCCCACCGTCCATCATCCCCTATTCTTCATCATCATCTCCCAATCATCATCATAATCATTCATCCGGCGCCATTAGCCTCGCTGCAGAACAGTGCGTCGTTAAACTTGACAAATTTAAAAATCATCTTTGCTCTCAATCCGGGATGTCACCGCAATATCCTGAAAAATGCTTGAAGCCTGAAGAGTTTTTTAATCGATTTTTATCAATATCTTTTACTAATGTAATTGTTAACAAAATAGGGCTTTGTACAAGTATTCAGAACAGTTAAATAAAAATAATTTTATAGTTTGGAATAAGTTATTAGTTTTATTTTGTCCAACAGATGTTTAGCGCCATAATTTTACTAATTTTCGGGCACTAAACGTCTGTAGGACAAAGTAAATCTAATAAACCATTACAAGCTATGGAATTATTTTTATTGAACTGTTCTGAATACTCGTACAAAGCCTTATTTTGTTAACAATTACATTGGTAAAAGATATTGAAAAAAATCGATTAAAAAACTCTTCAAGGCCACGCTCAAACGGAAGCGAGCGGGAATCGCACGGTTCGTCAGAGCGTTTTTTTGAAATTTTTGTCTTCCCACTAAATAATTTTAAAAAATCAGATAGTAACGACCCATTACAGCATAATATACTAAATAATGCCGCACACTGGAGTTCATTATGACCTCTGGTGCGACCTCAAAGTGTTAAATACGATATTTTTAGTAAAATAATCGTATTTAACACTTTGAGGTCGTA